>JAJUPC010000157.1:600000-756171 GCA_023614405.1 Avena insularis
ACCACACGTGGATCCACTGGTGTCATTGCATGTCTGTTGTTTTCATGAACCACACATAAGGATCCACCAGTGTCATTGCATGTCTGTTCTTTTCATGAACCACACCCAGTGTCATTGCATGTGTGTTCTTTTCATGAACCAAAGCTAGAGTCATTGCATATTTGTTTTTTTCATGAACCACACCCAGTGTCAGCGCAGGTATGTTCTTTTCATGAACCACAGCCAGTGTCACTGCATGTCAGTTCATTTCATGAACGACATAAGGATCCACCAGTGTCATTGGATGTGTGTTCTTCTCATGAACCACACGTGGATCCACCAGTGCCATTGCATGTTTGTTCCTCGAAACAAACCACATAAGGATCCACCAGTGTCATTGCGTGTCTGTTCTTTTCATGAACCACACCCAGTGTCATTGCATGTGTGTTATTCTATACAAACCACATAAGGATCCACCAGTGTCATTGGATGTCTGTTCTTTTCATGAACCACACCCAGTGTCATTGCATGTGTGTTCTTCTAAACAAACCACATAAGTCATTGCATGTCTATTCTTTTGATGAACCACATCCGGTGTCATTGCCTGTGTTCCTCTGATGACCACATAAGGATCCACCGTGTCATTGCATGTATAGTCCTCTAAACAAACCACATAAGGATCCACCAGTGTCATTGGATGTGTGTTCTTCTCATGAACCACACATGAATCCACCGGTGTCATTGCATGTATGTTCCTCTAAACAAACCACATAAGGATGCACCAGTGTCATTGCATGTCTGTTCTTTTCATGAACCACACCTAGTGTCATTGCATGTGTGTTCTTCTAAACAAACCACATAAGGATCCACCAGTGTCATTGCATGTCTGTTCTTTTCATGAACCACACAAGGATCTACCAGTGTCATTGGATGCGTGTTATTCTCATGAACCACATAAGGATCTACCAGTGTCATTGGATGTGTGTTCTTCTCATGAACCACACGTGGATCCACCGGTGTCATTGCATGTATGTTCCTCTAAACAAACCACATAAGGATCCACCAGTGTAATTGCATGTCTGTTCTTTTCATGAACCACACCCAATGTCATTGCATGTGTGTTCTTCTAAACAAACCACATAAGGATCCACCAGTGTCATTGCATGTCGGTTCTTTTCATGAACCACATAAGGATCCACCAGTGTCATTGCATGTCTGTTCTTTTCATGAACCACACCAAGTGTCATTGCATGTGTGTTCTTCTAAACAAACCACATAAGGATCCACCAGTGTCACTGCATGTTTGTTCTTTTCATGAACCACATGAGGATCCACCAGTGTCATTGCATGTCTATTCTTTTCATGAACCACACCCAGTGTCACTGCATGTCTGTTCTTTTCATGAACCACATAAGGATCCACCAGTGTCATTGGATGTGTGTTCTTCTCATGAACCACACATGGATCCACCGGTGTCATTGCGTGTCTGTTCCTCTAAACAAACCACATAAGGATCCACCAGTGTTATTGCATGTCTGTTCTTTTCATGAACCACACCCAGTGTCATGGCATGTGTGTTCTTCTAAACAAACCACATAAGGATCCACCAGTGTCATTGCATGTCTGTTCTTTTCATGAACCACACCCAGTGTCATTACATGTGTGTTCTTCTAAACAAACCACATAAGGATCCACCAGTGTCATTGCATGTCTGTTCTTTTCATGAAACACATAAGGATCTACCAGTGTCATTGCATGTCTGTTCTTTTCATGAACCACACCCAGTGTCACTGCATGTCTATTCTTTTCATGAACCACATAAGGATCCACCGGTGTCATTGGATGTGTGTTCTTCTCATGAACCACATGTGGATCCACCGGTGTCATTGGATGTCTATTCTATTCATGAACCACATAAGGATCTACCAGTGTCATTGGATGTGTGTTCTTCTCATGAACCACACGTGGGTCCACTGGTGTCATTACATGTATGTTCCTCTAAACAAGCCACATAAGGATCCACCAGTGTCATTGCATGTTTGTTCTTTTCATGAACCACACCCAGTGTCATTGCATGTGTGTTCTTCTAAACAACCCACATAAGGATCCACCAGTGTCATTGCATGTATGTTATTTTCATGAACCACACCCAGTGTCATTGCATGTGTGTTCTTTTCATGAACCACAGCTAGAGTCATTGCATGTCTGTTCTTTTCATGAACTACACCCAGTGTCAGTGCATGTCTGCTCTTTTCATGAACCACACCCAGTGTCATTGCATGTCTGTTGTTTTCATGAACCACATAAGGATCCACCAGTGTCACTGGATGTGTGTTCATCTCATGAACCACACGTGGATCCACCGGTGTCATTGCATGTCTGTTGTTTTCATGAACCACATAAGGATCCACCAGTGTCATTGCATGTCTGTTATTTTCATGAACCACACCCAGTGTCATTGCATGTGTGTTCTTTTCATGAACCAAAGCTAGAGTCATTGCATATTTGTTTTTTTCATGAACCACACCCAGTGTCAGCGCAGGTATGTTCTTTTCATGAACCACAGCCAGTGTCACTGCATGTCAGTTCATTTCATGAACGACATAAGGATCCACCAGTGTCATTGGATGTGTGTTCTTCTCATGAACCACACGTGGATCCACCAGTGCCATTGCATGTTTGTTCCTCTAAACAAACCACATAAGGATCCACCAGTGTCATTGCGTGTCTGTTCTTTTCATGAACCACACCCAGTGTCATTGCATGTGTGTTATTCTATACAAACCACATAAGGATCCACCAGTGTCATTGGATGTCTGTTCTTTTCATGAACCACACCCAGTGTCATTGCATGTGTGTTCTTCTAAACAAACCACATAAGTCATTGCATGTCTATTCTTTTGATGAACCACATCCGGTGTCATTGCCTGTGTGTTCCTCTAGACAGACCACATAAGGATCCACCGGTGTCATTGCATGTCTATTCCTCTAAACAAACCACATAAGGATCCACCAAGTCATTGGATGTGTGTTCTTCTCATGAACCACACATGAATCCACCGGTGTCATTGCATGTATGTTCCTCTAAACAAACCACATAAGGATGCACCAGTGTCATTGCATGTCTGTTCTTTTCATGAACCACACCTAGTGTCATTGCATGTGTGTTCTTCTAAACAAACCACATAAGGATCCACCAGTGTCATTGCATGTCTGTTCTTTTCATGAACCACACAAGGATCTACCAGTGTCATTGGATGCGTGTTATTCTCATGAACCACATAAGGATCTACCAGTGTCATTGGATGTGTGTTCTTCTCATGAACCACACGTGGATCCACCGGTGTCATTGCATGTATGTTCCTCTAAACAAACAACAAAAGCAACCACCAGGTAATTGCATGTCTGTTCTTTTCATGAACCACACCCAATGTCATTGCATGTGTGTTCTTCTAAACAAACCACATAAGGATCCACCAATGTCATTGCATGTCGGTTCTTTTCATGAACCACATAAGGATCCACCAGTGTCATTGCATGTCTGTTCTTTTCATGAACCACACCAAGTGTCATTGCATGTGTGTTCTTCTAAACAAACCACATAAGGATCCACCAGTGTCACTGCATGTTTGTTCTTTTCATGAACCACATGAGGATCCACCAGTGTCATTGCATGTCTATTCTTTTCATGAACCACACCCAGTGTCACTGCATGTCTGTTCTTTTCATGAACCACATAAGGATCCACCAGTGTCATTGGATGTGTGTTCTTCTCATGAACCACACATGGATCCACCGGTGTCATTGCGTGTCTGTTCCTCTAAACAAACCACATAAGGATCCACCAGTGTTATTGCATGTCTGTTCTTTTCATGAACCACACCCAGTGTCATGGCATGTGTGTTCTTCTAAACAAACCACATAAGGATCCACCAGTGTCATTGCATGTCTGTTCTTTTCATGAACCACACCCAGTGTCATTACATGTGTGTTCTTCTAAACAAACCACATAAGGATCCACCAGTGTCATTGCATGTCTTTTCTTTTCATGAACCACATAAGGATCTACCAGTGTCATTGCATGTCTGTTCTTTTCATGAACCACACCCAGTGTCACTGCATGTCTATTCTTTTCATGAACCACATAAGGATCCACCGGTGTCATTGGATGTGTGTTCTTATCATGAACCACATGTGGATCCACCGGTGTCATTGCATGTCTGTTCCTCTAAACAAACCACATAAGGATCCACCAGTGTCATTGCATGTTTGTTCTTTTCATGAACCACACCCAGTGTCATTGCATGTGTGTTCTTCTAAACAACCCACATAAGGATCCACCAGTGTCATTGCATGTATGTTATTTTCATGAACCACACCCAGTGTCATTGCATGTGTGTTCTTTTCATGAACCACAGCTAGAGTCATTGCATGTTTGTTCTTTTCATGAACCACAGCTAGAGTCATTGCATGTCTGTTCTTTTCATGAAACACACCCAGTGTCATTGCATGTCTGTTCTTTTCATGAACCACACCTAGTGTCATTGCATGTGTGTTCTTCTAAACAAACAACAGAAGGATCCACCAGTGTCATTGCATGTCTGTTCTTTTCATGAACCACACATAAGGATCCACCAGTGTCATTGCATGTCTGTTCTTTTCATGAACCACACCCAGTGTCATTGCATGTGTGTTCTTCTAAACAAACCACATAAGGATCCACCAGTGTCATTGTCTGTCTGTTCTTTTCATGAACCACACCCAGTGTCATTGCATGTGTGTTCTTCTAAACAAACCACATAAGTCATTGCATGTCTGTTCTTTTCATGAACCACACAAGGATCTACTAGTGTCATTGGATGTGTGTTCTTATCATGAACCACATCAGGATCTACCAGTGTCATTGAATGTGTGTTCTTCTCATGAACCACATGTGTATCCACCGGTGTCATTGCATGTCTGTTCCTCTAAAAAAACCACATAAGGATCCACCAGTGTCATTGCATGTCTGTTCTTTTCATGAACCACACCCAGTGTCATTACATGTGTGTTCTTCTAAACAAACCACATAAGGATCCACCAGTGTCATTGCATGTCTGTTCTTTTCATGAACCACATAAGGATCCACCAGTGTCATTGCATGTCTGTTCTTTTCATGAACCACACCCAGTGTCACTGCATGTCTATTCTTTTCATGAACCACATAAGGATCCACCAGTGTCATTGGATGTGTGTTCTTCTCATGAACCACACGTGGATCCACCGGTGTCATTGCATGTATGTTCCTCTAAACAAACCACATAAGGATCCACCAGTGTAATTGCATGTCTGTTCTTTTCATGAACCACACCCAATGTCATTGCATGTGTGTTCTTCTAAACAAACCACATAAGGATCCACCAGTGTCATTGCATGTCTGTTCTTTTCATGAACCACATAAGGATCCACCAGTGTCATTGCATGTCTGTTCTTTTCATGAACCACACCAAGTGTCATTGCATGTGTGTTCTTCTAAACAAACCACATAAGGATCCACCAATGTCACTGCATGTTTGTTCTTTTCATGAACCACATGAGGATCCACCAGTGTCATTGCATGTCTATTCTTTTCATGAACCACACCCAGTGTCACTGCATGTCTGTTCTTTTCATGAACCACATAAGGATCCACCAGTGTCATTGGATGTGTGTTCTTCTCATGAACCACACATGGATCCACCGGTATCATTGCGTGTCTGTTCCTCTAAACAAACCACATAAGGATCCACTAGTGTTATTGCATGTCTTTTCTTTTCATGAACCACACCCAGTGTCATGGCATGTGTGTTCTTCTAAACAAACCACATAAGGATCCACCAGTGTCATTGCATGTCTGTTCTTTTCATGAACCACACCCAGTGTCATTACATGTGTGTTCTTCTAAACAAACCACATAAGGATCCACCAGTGTCATTGCATGTCTTTTCTTTTCATGAACCACATAAGGATCTACCAGTGTCATTGCATGTCTGTTCTTTTCATGAACCACTCCCAGTGTCACTGCATGTCTATTCTTTTCATGAACCACATAAGGATCCACCGGTGTCATTGGATGTGTGTTCTTCTCATGAACCACATGTGGATCCACCGGTGTCATTGCATGTCTGTTCCTCTAAACAAACCACATAAGGATCCACCATTGTCATTGCATGTTTGTTCTTTTCATGAACCACACCCAGTGTCATTGCATGTGTGTTCTTCTAAACAATCCACATAAGGATCCACCAGTGTCATTGCATGTATGTTATTTTCATGAACCACACCCAGTGTCATTGCATGTGTGTTCTTTTCATGAACCACAACTAGAGTCATTGCATGTTTGTTCTTTTCATGAACCACAGCTAGAGTCATTGCATGTCTGTTCTTTTCATGAACCACACCCAGTGTCATTGCATGTCTGTTCTTTTCATGAACCACACCTAGTGTCATTGCATGTGTGTTCTTCTAAACAAACAACAGAAGGATCCACCAGTGTCATTGCATGTCTGTTCTTTTCATGAACCACACATAAGGATCCACGAGTGTCATTGCATGTCTGTTCTTTTCATGAACCACATAAGTATCCACCAGTGTCATTGCATGTCTGTTCTTTTCATGAACCACACCCAGTGTCACTGCATGTCTATTCTTTTCATGAACCACATAAGGATCCACCGGTGTCATTGGATGTGTGTTCTTCTCATGAACCACATGTGGATCCACCGGTGTCATTGCATGTATGTTCCTCTAAACAAACCACATAAGGATCCACCAGTGTAATTGCATGTCTGTTCTTTTCATGAACCACACCCAATGTCATTGCATGTGTGTTCTTCTAAACAAACCACATAAGGATCCACCAGTGTCATTGCATGTCGGTTCTTTTCATGAACCACATAAGGATCCACCAGTGTCATTAAATGTCTGTTCTTTTCATGAACCACACCAAGTGTCATTGCATGTGTGTTCTTCTAAACAAACCACATAAGGATCCACCAATGTCACTGCATGTTTGTTCTTTTCATGAACCACATGAGGATCCACCAGTGTCATTGCATGTCTATTCTTTTCATGAACCACACCCTGTGTCATTGCATGTCTGTTCTTTTCATGAACCACATAAGGATCCACCAGTGTCATTGGATATGTGTTCTTCTCATGAACCACACATGGATCCACCGGTGTCATTGGATGTCTGTTCCTCTAAACAAACCACATAAGGATCCACTAGTGTTATTGCATGTCTTTTCTTTTCATGAACCACACCCAGTGTCATGGCATGTGTGTTCTTCTAAACAAACCACATAAGGATCCACCAGTGTCATTGCATGTCTGTTCTTTTCATGAACCACACCCAGTGTCATTACATGTGTGTTCTTCTAAACAAACCACATAAGGATCCACCAGTGTCATTGCATGTCTTTTCTTTTCATGAACCACATAAGGATCTACCAGTGTCATTGCATGTCTGTTCTTTTCATGAACCACACACAGTGTCACTGCATGTCTATTATTTTCATGAACCACATAAGGATCCACCGGTGTCATTGGATGTGTGTTCTTCTCATGAACCACATGTGGATCCACCGGTGTCATTGCATGTCTGTTCCTCTAAACAAACCACATAAGGATCCACCAGTGTCATTGCATGTTTGTTCTTTTCATGAACCACACCCAGTGTCATTGCATGTGTGTTCTTCTAAACAACCCACATAAGGATCCACAAGTGTCATTGCATGTATGTTATTTTCATGAACCACACCCAGTGTCATTGCATGTGTGTTCTTTTCATGAACCACAGCTAGAGTCATTGCATGTTTGTTCTTTTCATGAACCACAGCTAGAGTCATTGCATGTCTGTTCTTTTCAAGAAACACACCCAGTGTCATTGCATGTCTGTTCTTTTCATGAACCACACCTAGTGTCATTGCATGTGTGTTCTTCTAAACAAACAACAGAAGGATCCACCAGTGTCATTGCATGTCTGTTCTTTTCATGAACCACACATAAGGATCCACGAGTGTCATTGCATGTCTGTTCTTTTCATGAACCACACCCAGTGGCATTGCATGTGTGTTCTTCTAAACAAACCACATAAGTCATTGCATGTCTGTTCTTTTCATGAACCACACAATGATCTACCAGTGTCATTGGATGTGTGTTCTTAATATGAACCACATCAGGATCTACCAGTGTCATTGAATGTGTGTTCTTCTCATGAACCACATGTGGATCCACCGGTGTCATTGCATGTCTGTTCCTCTAAAAAAACCACATAAGGATCCACCAGTGTCATTGCATGTCTGTTCTTTTCATGAACCACACCCAGTGTCATTACATGTGTATTCTTCTAAACAAACCACATAAGGATCCACCAGTGTCATTGCATGTCTGTTCTTTTCATGAACCACATAAGTATCCACCAATGTCATTGCATGTCTGTTCTTTTCATGAACCACAACCAGTGTCACTGCATGTCTATTCTTTTCATGAACCACATAAGGATCCACCGGTGTCATTGGATGTGTGTTCTTCTCATGAACCACATGTGGATCCACCGGTGTCATTGCATGTTTGTTCCTCTAAACAAACCACATAAGGATCCACCAGTGTCATTGCATGTTTGTTCTTTTCATGAACCACACCCAGTGTCATTGCATGTGTGTTCTTCTAAACAACCCACATAAGGATCCACCAGTGTCATTGCATGTATGTTATTTTCATGAAGCAATCCCAGTGTCATTGCATGTGTGTTCTTTTCATGAACCACAGCTAGAGTCATTGCATGTCTGTTCTTTTCATGAACTACACCCAGTGTCAGTGCATGTTCCGCTTTTTCATGAACCACACCCGGTGTCACTGCATGTATGCTCTTTTCATAAACCACATAAGGATCCACCAGTGTCATTGGATGTGTGTTCTTCTCATGAACTACACGTGGATCCACTAGTGTCATTGCATGTCTGTTGTTTTCATGAACCACACATAAGGATCCACCAGTGTCATTGCATGTTTGTTATTTTCGTGAACCACACCCAGTGTCATTGCATGTGTTTTCTTTTCATGAACCAAAGCTAGAGTCATTGCATATTTGTTTTTTTCATGAACCACACCCAGTGTCAGCGCATGCCTGTTCTTTTCATGAACCACAGCCAGTGTCACTGCATGTCAGTTCTTTTCATGAACCACATAAGGATCCACTAGTGTCATTGGATGTGTGTTCTTCTCATGAACCACACGTGGATCCACCGGTGCCATTGCATGTTTGTTCCTCTAAACAAACCACATAAGGATCCACCAGTGTCATTGCGTGTCTGTTCTTTTCATGAACCACACCCAGTGTCATTGCATGTGTGTTCTTCTATACAAACCACATAAGGATCCACCAGTGTCATTGGATGTCTGTTCTTTTCATGAACCACACCCAGTGTCATTGCATGTGTGTTCTTCTAAACAAACCACATAAGTCATTGCATGTCTATTCTTTTCATGAACCACACCCGTGTCATTGCTCATGTGTTCTCTAGATGAACCACATCAGGCTCCACCGGTGTCATTGCATGTCTATTCCTCTAAACAAACCACATAAGGATCCACCAGTGTCATTGGATGTGTGTTCTTCTCATGAACCACACATGAATCCACCGGTGTCATTGCATGTATGTTCCTCTAAACAAACCACATAAGGATGCACCAGTGTCATTGCATGTCTGTTCTTTTCATGAACCACACCTAGTGTCATTGCATGTGTGTTCTTCTAAACAAACAACATAAGGATCCACCAGTGTAATTGCATGTCTGTTCTTTTCATGAACCACACCCAATGTCATTGCATGTGTGTTCTTCTAAACAAACCACATAAGGATCCACCAGTGTCATTGCATGTCGGTTCTTTTCATGAACCACATAAGGATCCACCAGTGTCATTGCATGTCTGTTCTTTTCATGAACCACACCAAGTGTCATTGCATGTGTGTTCTTCTAAACAAACCACATAAGGATCCACCAGTGTCATTGCATGTATGTTCTTTTCATGAACCACATAAGGATCCACCAGTGTCATTGCATGTCTATTCTTTTCATGAACCAGACCCAGTGTCACTGCATGTCTGTGTTTTTCATGAACCACATAAGGATCCACCAGTGTCATTGGATTTGTGTTCTTCTCATGAACCACACATGGATCCACCGGTATCATTGCGTGTCTGTTCCTCTAAACAAACCACATAAGGATCCACTAGTGTTATTGCATGTCTTTTCTTTTCATGAACCACACCCAGTGTCATGGCATGTGTGTTCTTCTAAACAAACCACATAAGGATCCACCAGTGTCATTGCATGTCTGTTCTTTTCATGAACCACACCCAAGGACAATCCATGTGGGTTCTTCTAAACAAACCACATAAGGATCCACCAGTGTCATTGCATGTCTTTTCTTTCATGAACCACATAAGGATCTACCAAAGTGTCATTGCATGTCTGTTTCTTTCATGAACCACACAGTGTCACTGCATGTCTATTCTTTTCATGAACCACATAAGGATCCACCGGTGTCATTGGATGTGTGTTCTTCTCATGAACCACATGTGGATCCACCGGTGTCATTGCATGTCTGTTCCTCTAAACAAACCACATAAGGATCCACCAGTGTCATTGCATGTTTGTTCTTTTCATGAACCACACCCAGTGTCATTGCATGTGTGTTCTTCTAAACAACCCACATAAGGATCCACAAGTGTCATTGCATGTATGTTATTTTCATGAACCACACCCAGTGTCATTGCATGTGTGTTCTTTTCATGAACCACAACTAGAGTCATTGCATGTTTGTTCTTTTCATGAACCACAGCTAGAGTCATTGCATGTCTGTTCTTTTCATGAACCACACCCAGTGTCATTGCATGTCTGTTCTTTTCATGAACCACACCTAGTGTCATTGCATGTGTGTTCTTCTAAACAAACACAATTAGGATCCACCAGTGTCATTGCATGTCTCTTCTTTTCATGAACCACACATAAGGATCCACCAGTGTCATTGCATGTCTGTTCTTTTCATGAACCACACCCGGGGTCATTGCATGTGTGTTCTTCTAAACAAACCACATAAGTCATTGCATGTCTGTTCTTTTCATGAACCACACAATGATCTACCAGTGTCATTGGATGTGTGTTCTTAATATGAACCACATCAGGATCTACCAGTGTCATTGAATGTGTGTTCTTCTCATGAACCACATGTGGATCCACCGGTGTCATTGCATGTCTGTTCCTCTAAAAAAACCACATAAGGATCCACCAGTGTCATTGCATGTCTGTTCTTTTCATGAACCACACCCAGTGTCATTACATGTGTGTTCTTCTAAACAAACCACATAAGGATCCACCAGTGTCATTGCATGTCTGTTCTTTTCATGAACCACACATAAGGATCCACCAGTGTCATTGCATGTCTGTTCTTTTCATGAACCACACCCAGTGTCACTGCATGTCTATTCTTTTCATGAACCACATAAGGATCCACCAGTGTCATTGGATGTGTGTTCTTCTCATGCACCACATGTGGATCCACCGTGTCATTGCATGTTTGTTCTCTAAACAAACCACATAAGGATCCACCAGTGTTTGCATGTTTGTTCTTTACATGAACCTCAACCAGTTTAATTGCATGTGTGTTCTTCTAAACAACCCACATAAGGATCCACCAGTGTCATTGCATGTATGTTATTTTCATGAACCACACCCAGTGTCATTGCATGTGTGTTCTTTTCATGAACCACAGCTAGAGTCATTGCATGTCTGTTTTTTCATGAACTACACCCAAGGTCAGTGCATGTCTGCTCTTTTCATGAACCACACCCGGTGTCACTGCATGTATGCTCTTTTCATAAACCACATAAGGATCCACCAGTGTCATTGGATGTGTGTTCTTCTCATGAACTACACGGATCCACTAGTGTCATTGCATGTCCTGTTGTTTTCATGAACCACACATAAGGATCCACCAAAGGTCATTGCATGTTTGTTATTTTCATGAACCACACCCAGTGTCATTGCATGTGTGTTCTTTTCATGAACCAAAGCTAGAGTCATTGCATATTTGTTTTTTCATGAACCACACAAGGTCACAAGATGTCTGTTCTTTTCATGAACCACAGCCAGTGTCACTGCATGTCAGTTCTTTTCATGAACCACATAAGGATCCACTAGTGTCATTGGATGTGTGTTCTTCTCATGAACCACAAGTGTATCCACCGGTGCCATTGCATGTTTGTTCCTCGAAAAAACCACATAAGGATCCACCAATGTCATTCGTGTCTGTTCTTTTCATGAACCACACCCAGTGTCATTGCATGTGTGTTCTTCTAAACAAACCACATAAGGATCCACCAGTGTCATTGCATGTGTGTTCTTTTCATGAACCACACCCAGTGTCATTGCATGTGTGTTCTTCTAAACAAACCACATAAGTCATTGCATGTCTATTCTTTTCATGAACCACACCCGGTGTCATTGCCTGTGTCTTCCTCTAGAGAGACCACATAAGGATCCACCGGTGTCATTGCATGTTTATTCCTCTAAACAAACCACATAAGGATCCACTAGTGTCATTGGATGTGTGTTCTTCTCATGAACCACACATGAATCCACCGGTGTCATTGCATGTATGTTCCTCTAAACAAACCACATAAGGATGCACCAGTGTCATTGCATGTCTGTTCTTTTCATGAACCACACCTAGTGTCATTGCATGTGTGTTCTTCTAAACAAACCACATAAGGATCCACCAGTGTTATTGCATGTCTGTTCTTTTCATGAACGACACAAGGATCTACCAGTGTCATTGGATGCGTGTTATTCTCATGAACCACATAAGGATCTACCAGTGTCATTGGATGTGTGTTCTTCTCATGAACCACACGTGGATCCACCGGTGTCATTGCATGTATGTTCCTCTAAACAAACCACATAAGGATCCACCAGTGTAATTGCATGTCTGTTCTTTTCATGAACCACACCCGATGTCATTGCATGTGTGTTCTTCTAAACAAACCACATAAGGATCCACCAGTGTCATTGCATGTCGGTTCTTTTCATGAACCACATAAGGATCCACCAGTGTCATTGCATGTCTGTTCTTTTCATGAACCACACCCAGTGTCATCGCATGTGTGTTCTTCTAAACAAACCACATAAGGATCCACCAGTGTCATTGCATGTCTGTTCTGTTCATGAACCACATAAGGATCCACCAGTGTCATTGCATGTCTATTCTTTTCATGAACCACACCCAGTGTCACTTCATGTCTGTTCTTTTCATGAACCACATAAGGATCCACCAGTGTCATTGGATGTGTGTTCTTCTCATGCACCACATGTGGATCCATCCGTGTCATTGCATGTCTGTTCCTCTAAACAAACCACATAAGGATCCACCAGTGTTATTGCATGTCTGTTCTTTTCATGAACTACACCCAGTGTCATGGCATGTGTGTTCTTCTAAACAAACCACATAAGGATCCACCAGTGTCATTGCATGTCTGTTCTTTTCATGAACCACACCCAGTGTCATTACATGTGTGTTCTTCTAAACAAACCACATAAGGATCCACCAGTGTCATTGCATGTCTGTTCTTTTCATGAACCACATAAGGATCCACCAGTGTCATTGCATGTCTGTTCTTTTCATGAACCACACCCAGTGTCACTGCATGTCTATTCTTTTCATGAACCACATAAGGATACACCGTTGTCATTTAATGTGTGTTCTTCTCATGAACCACATGTGGATCCATCGGTGTCATTGCATGTCTGTTCCTCTAAACAAACCACATAAGGATCCACCAGTGTCATTGCATGTTTGTTCTTTTCATAACCACACCCAGTGTCATTGCATGTGTGTTCTTCTAAACAACCCATATAAGGATCCACCAGTGTCATTGCATGTATGTTATTTTCATGAACCACACCCAGTGTCATTGCATGTGTGTTCTTTTCATGAACCACAGCTAGAGTCATTGCATGTCTGTTCTTTTCATGAACTACACCCAGTGTCAGTGCATGTCTACTATTTTCATGAACCACACCCGGTGTCACTGCATGTCGGTTCTTTTCATAAACCACATAAGGATCCACCAGTGTCATTGGATGTGTGTTCTTCTCATGAACCACACGTGGATCCACTGGTGTCATTGCATGTCTGTTGTTTTCATGAACCACACATAAGGATCCACCAGTGTCATTGCATGTCTGTTCTTTTCATGAACCACACCCAGTGTCATTGCATGTGTGTTATTTTCATGAACCAAAGCTAGAGTCATTGCATATTTGTTTTTTTCATGAACCACACCCAGTGTCAGCGCATGTCTATTCTTTTCATGAACCACAGCCAGTGTCACTGCATGTCAGTTCTTTTCATGAACCACATAAGGATCCACCAGTGTCATTGGATGTGTGTTCTTCTCATGAACCACACGTGGATCCACCGGTGCCATTGCATGTTTGTTCCTCGAAACAAACCACATAAGGATCCACCAGTGTCATTGCGTGTCTGTTCTTTTCATGAACCACACCCAGTGTCATTGCATGTGTGTTCTTTTCATGAACCACATAAGGATCCACCAATGTCATTGGATGTGTGTTCTTCTCATGAACCACACATGGTCATTGCATGTGTGTTCTTCTATACAAACCACATAAGGATCCACCAGTGTCATTGGATGTCTGTTCTTTTCATGAACCACACCTAGTGTCATTGCATGTGTGTTCTTCTAAACAAACCACATCAGTCATCGCATGTCTATTCTTTTCATGAACCACACCCGGTGTCATTGCCTGTGTGTTCCTCTAGACAGACCACATAAGGATCCACCGGTGTCATTGCATGTCTATTCCTCTAAACAAACCACATAAGGATCCACCAGTGTCATTGGAAGTGTGTTCTTCTCATGAACCACACATGAATCCACCTGTGACATTGAATGTTAGTTACTCTAAACAAACCACATAAGTATGCACCAGTGTCATTGCATGTCCGTTTTTCATGAACCACACCTAGTGTCATTGCATGTGTGTTCTTCTAAACAAACCACATAAGGATCCACCAGTGTCATTGCAGGTCTGTTCTTTTCATGAACCACACAAGGATCTACCAGTGTCATTGGATACGTGTTATTCTCATGAACCACATAAGGATCTACCAGTGTCATTGGATGTGTGTTCTTCTCATGAACCACATGTGGATCCACCGGTGTCATTGCAAGTATGTTCCTCTAAACAAACCACATAAGGATCCACCAGTGTAATTGCATGTTCTGTTTTTCATGAACCACACCCAATGTCATTGCATGTGTGTTCTTCTAAACAAACCACATAAGGATCCACCAGTGTCATTGCATGTCGGTTCTTTTCATGAACCACATAAGGATCCACCAGTGTCATTGCATGTCTGTTCTTTTCATGAACCACACCCAGTGTCATTGCATGTTTGTTCTTCTAAACAAACCACATAAGTCATTGCATGTCTGTTCTTTTCATGAACCACACAATGATCTACCAGTGTCATTGGATGTGTGTTCTTAATATGAACCACATCAGGATCTACCAGTGTCATTGAATGTGTGTTCTTCTCATGAACCACATGTGGATCCACCGGTGTCATTGCATGTCTGTTCGTCTAAAAAAACCACATAAGGATCCACCAGTGTCATTGCATGTCTGTTCTTTTCATGAACCACACCCAGTGTCATTACATGTGTATTCTTCTAAACAAACCACATAAGGATCCACCAGTGTCATTGCATGTCTGTTCTTTTCATGAACCACATAAGTATCCACCAATGTCATTGCATGTCTGTTCTTTTCATGAACCACAACCAGTGTCACTGCATGTCTATTCTTTTCATGAACCACATAAGGATCCACCGGTGTCATTGGATGTGTGTTCTTCTCATGAACCACATGTGGATCCACCGGTGTCATTGCATGTTTGTTCCTCTAAACAAACCACATAAGGATCCACCAGTGTCATTGCATGTTTGTTCTTTTCATGAACCACACCCAATGTCATTGCATGTGTGTTCTTCTAAACAACCCACATAAGGATCCACCAGTGTCATTGCATGTATGTTATTTTCATGAAGCAATCCCAGTGTCATTGCATGTGTGTTCTTTTCATGAACCACAGCTAGAGTCATTGCATGTCTGTTCTTTTCATGAACTACACCCAGTGTCAGTGCATGTCTGCTCTTTTCATGAACCACACCCGGTGTCACTGCATGTATGCTCTTTTCATAAACCACATAAGGATCCACCAGTGTCATTGGATGTGTGTTCTTCTCATGAACTACACGTGGATCCACTAGTGTCATTGCATGTCTGTTGTTTTCATGAACCACACATAAGGATCCACCAGTGTCATTGCATGTTTGTTATTTTCGTGAACCACACCCAGTGTCATTGCATGTGTTTTCTTTTCATGAACCAAAGCTAGAGTCATTGCATATTTGTTTTTTTCATGAACCACACCCAGTGTCAGCGCATGCCTGTTCTTTTCATGAACCACAGCCAGTGTCACTGCATGTCAGTTCTTTTCATGAACCACATAAGGATCCACTAGTGTCATTGGATGTGTGTTCTTCTCATGAACCACACGTGGATCCACCGGTGCCATTGCATGTTTGTTCCTCGAAACAAACCACATAAGGATCCACCAGTGTCATTGCGTGTCTGTTCTTTTCATGAACCACACCCAGTGTCATTGCATGTGTGTTCTTCTATACAAACCACATAAGGATCCACAAGTGTCATTGGATGTCTGTTCTTTTCATGAACCACACCCAGTGTCATTGCATGTGTGTTCTTCTAAACAAACCACATAAGTCATTGCATGTCTATTCTTTTCATGAACCACACCCGGTGTTATTGCCTGTGTGTTCCTCTAGATAGACCACGTAAGGATCCACCGGTGTCATTGCATGTCTATTCCTCTAAACAAACCACATAAGGATCCACCAGTGTCATTGGATGTGTGTTCTTCTCATGAACCACACATGAATCCACCGGTGTCATTGCATGTATGTTCCTCTAAACAAACCACATAAGGATGCACCAGTGTCATTGCATGTCTGTTCTTTTCATGAACCACACCTAGTGTCATTGCATGTGTGTTCTTCTAAACAAACCACATAAGGATCCACCAGTGTCATTGCATGTCTGTTCTTTTCATGAACCACACAAGGATCTACCAGTGTCATTGGATGCGTGTTATTCTCATGAACCACATAAGGATCTACCAGTGTCATTGGATGTGTGTTCTTCTCATGAACCACACGTGGATCCACCGGTGTCATTGCATGTATATTCCTCTAAACAAACCACATAAGGATCCACCAGTGTAATTGCATGTCTGTTCTTTTCATGAACCACACCCAATGTCATTGCATGTGTGTTCTTCTAAACAAACCACATAAGGATCTACTAGTGTCATTGCATGTCGGTTCTTTTCATGAACCACATAAGGATCCACCAGTGTCATTGCATGTCTGTTCTTTTCATGAACCACACCCAGTGTCATTGCATGTGTGTTCTTCTAAACAAACCACATAAGGATCCACCAGTGTTACTGCATGTTTGTTCTTTTCATGAACCACATAAGGATCCACCAGTGTCATTGCATGTCTATTCTTTTCATGAACCACACCCAGTGTCACTTCATGTCTGTTCTTTTCATGAACCACATAAGGATCCACCAGTGTCATTGGATGTGTGTTCTTCTCATGAACCACACATGGATCCACCGGTGTCATTGCGTGTCTGTTCCTCTAAACAAACCACATAAGGATCCACCAGTGTCATTGCATGTCTGTTCTTTTCATGAACCACACCCAGTGTCATTGCATGTGTGTTCTTCTAAACAAACCACATAAGGATCCACCAGTGTCATTGCATGTCTATTCTTTTCATGAACCACACCCAGTGTCATTACATGTGTGTTCTTCTAAACAAACCACATAAGGATCCACCAGTGTCATTGCATGTCTGTTCTTTTCATGAACCACATAAGGATCCACTAGTGTCATTGCATGTCTGTTCTTTTCATGAACCACACCCAGTGTCACTGCATGTCTATTCTTTTCATGAACCACATAAGGATCCACCGTTGTCATTTAATGTGTGTTCTTCTCATGAACCACATGTGGATCCATCGGTGTCATTGCATGTCTGTTCCTCTAAACAAACCACATAAGGATCCACCAGTGTCATTGCATGTTTGTTCTTTTCATGAACCACACCCAGTGTCATTGCATGTGTGTTCTTCTAAACAAACCACATAAGGATCCACCAGTGTCATTGCATGTATGTTATTTTCATGAACCACACCCAGTGTCATTGCATGTGTGTTCTTTTCATGAACCACAGCTAGAGTCATTGCATGTCTGTTCTTTTCATGAACTACACCCAGTGTCAGTGCATGTCTACTATTTTCATGAACCACACCCGGTGTCACTGCATGTCGGTTCTTTTCATAAACCACATAAGGATCCACCAGTGTCATTGGATGTGTGTTCTTCTCATGAACCACACGTGGATCCACTGGTGTCATTGCATGTCTGTTGTTTTCATGAACCACACATAAGGATCCACCAGTGTCATTGCATGTCTGTTCTTTTCATAAAACACAACAGGTGACATTGCGTAAGTGTTATTTTCATGAACCAAAGCTAGAGTCATTGCATATTTGTTTTTTTCATGAACCACACCCAGTGTCAGCGCATGTCTATTCTTTTCATGAACCACATCCAGTGTCACTGAATGTCAGTTCTTTTCATGAACCACATAAGGATCCACCAGTGTCATTGGATGTGTGTTCTTCTCATGAACCACACGTGGATCCACCGGTGCCATTGCATGTTTGTTCCTCTAAACAAACCACATAAGGATCCACCAGTGTCATTGCGTGTCTGTTCTTTTCATGAACCACACCCAGTGTCATTGCATGTGTGTTCTTTTCATGAACCACATAAGGATCCACCAATGTCATTGGATGTGTGTTCTTCTCATGAACCACACATGGATCCACTGGTCTCATTGCATGTGTGTTCTTCTATACGAACCACATAAGGATCCACCAGTGTCATTGGATGTCTGTTCTTTTCATGAACCACACCTAGTGTCATTGCATGTGTGTTCTTCTAAACAAACCACATCAGTCATCGCATGTCTATTCTTTTCATGAACCACACCCGGTGTCATTGCCTGTGTGTTCCTCTAGACAGACCACATAAGGATCCACCGGTGTCATTGCATGTCTATTCCTCTAAACAAACCACATAAGGATCCACCAGTGTCATTGGATGTGTGTTCTTCTCATGAACCACACATGAATCCACCGGTGTCATTGCATGTATGTTCCTCTAAACAAACCACATAAGTATGCACCAGTGTCATTGCATGTCCGTTCTTTTCATGAACCACACCTAGTGTCATTGCATGTGTGTTCTTCTAAACAAACCACATAAGGATCCACCAGTGTCATTGCAGGTCTGTTCTTTTCATGAACCACACAAGGATCTACCAGTGTCATTGGATACGTGTTATTCTCATGAACCACATAAGGATCTACCAGTGTCATTGGATGTGTGTTCTTCTCATGAACCACATGTGGATCCACCGGTGTCATTGCAAGTATGTTCCTCTAAACAAACCACATAAGGATCCACCAGTGTAATTGCATGTCTGTTCTTTTCATGAACCACACCCAATGTCATTGCATGTGTGTTCTTCTAAACAAACCACATAAGGATCCACCAGTGTCATTGCATGTCGGTTCTTTTCATGAACCACATAAGGATCCACCAGTGTCATTGCATGTCTGTTCTTTTCATGAACCACACCCAGTGTCATTGCATGTTTGTTCTTCTAAACAAACCACATAAGGATCCACTAGTGTCATTGCATGTTTGTTCTTTTCATGAACCACATAAGGATCCACCAGTGTCATTGCATGTCTATTCTTTTCATGAACCACACCCAGTGTCACTGCATGTCTGTTCTTTTCATGAACCACATAAGGATCCACCAGTGTCATTGGATGTGTGTTCTTCTCATGAACCACACATGGATCCACCGGTGTCATTGCGTGTCTGTTCCTCTAAACAAACCACATAAGGATCCACCAGTGTTATTGCATGTCTGATCATTTCATGAACCACACCCAGTGTCATGGCATGTGTGTTGTTCTAAACAAACCACATAAGGATCCACCAGTGTCATTGCATGTCTGTTCTTTTCATGAACCACACCCAGTGTCATTGCATGTGTGTTCTTCTAAACAAACCACATAAGTCATTGCATGTCTGTTCTTTCCATGAACCACACCCGGTGTCATTGCATGCGTGTTCCTCTAGATAGACCACATAAGGATCCACCGGTGTAATTGCATGTCTGTTCTTTTCATGAACCACATAAGGATCCACCAGTGTCATTGGATGTGTGTTCTTCTCATGAACCACACATGGATCCACCGGTGTCATTGCATGTTTGTTCCTCTAAACAAACCACATAAGGATCCACCAGTGTCATTGCATGTCTGTTATTTTCATGAACCACACCCAGTGTCATTGCATGTGTGTTCTTCTAAACAAACCACGTAAGAATCCACCAAAGGTCATTGCATGTCTGTTCTTTTCATGAACCACACAAGGATCTACCAGTGTCATTGGATGTGTGTTCTTATCATGAACCACATAAGGATCTACCAGTGTCATTGAAGGTGTGTTCTTCTCATGAACCACATGTGGATCCACCGGTGTCATTGCATGTCTGTTCCTCTAAACAAACCACATAAGGATCCACCAGTGTCATTGCATGTCTGTTCTTTTCACAAACCACACCCAGTGTCATTACATGTGTGTTCTTCTAAACAAACCACATAAGGATCCACCAATGTCATTGCATGTCTGTTCTTTTCATGAACCACATAAGGATCCACCAGTGTCATTGCATGTCTGTTCTTTTCATGAACCACATAAGGATCCACCAGTGTCATTGCATGTCTGTTCTTTTCATGAACCACACCCAATGTCACTGCATGCCTGTTCTTTTCATGAACCACATAAGGATCCACCGGTGTCATTGGATGTGTGTTCTTCTCATGAACCACATGTGGATCCACCGATGTCATTGCATGTCTGTTCCTCTAAATAAACCACATAAGGATCCACCAGTGTCATTGCATGTCTGTTCTTTTCATTAACCACACCCAGTGTCATTGCATGTGTGTTATTCTAAACAAACCACATAAGGATCCACCAGTGTCATTGCATGTCTGTTCTTTTCATGAACCACTCCCAGTGTCATTGCATGTGTGGTCTTTTCACGAACCACAGCTAGAGTCATTGCATGTCTGTTCTTTTCATGAACCACACCCAGTGTCATTGCATGTCTGTTCTTTTCATGAACCACACCCGGTGTCACTGCATGTCTGTTCTTTTCATGAACCACAGCCAGTGTCACTGCATGTCAGTTCTTTTCATGAACCACATAAGGATCCACCAGTGTCATTGGATGTGTGTTCTTCTCATGAACCATACGTGGATCCACCGGTGTCATTGCATGTCTGTTCCTCTAAACAAACCACATAAGGATCCACCAGTGTCATTGCGTGTCTGTTCTTTTCATGAACCACACCCAGTGTCATTGCATGTGTGTTCTTCTATACAAACCAACTAAGGATCCACCAGTGTCATTGGATGTCTGTTCTTTTCATGAACCACACCTAGTGTCATTGCATGTGTGTTCTTCTAAACAAACCACATAAGTCATTGCATGTCTGTTCTTTTCATGAACCACACCCGGTGTCATTGCCTGTGTGTTCCTCTAGACAGACAACATAAGGATCCACCGGTGTCATTGCATGTCTGTTCCTCTAAACAAACCACATAAGGATCCACCAGTGTCATTGGATGTGTGTTCTTCTCATGAACCACACACGAATCCACCGGTGTCATTGCATGTATGTTCCTCTAAACAAACCACATGAGGATCCACCATTGTCATTGCATGTTTGTTCTTTTCATGAAGCACACCACGTGTAATTGCATGTGTGTTATTCTAAACAAACCACATAAGGATCCACCAATGTCATTGCATGTTTGTTCTTTTCATGAACCACATAAGAATCCAACAGTGTCATTGCATGTCTGTTCTTTTCATGAACCACATAAGGATCCACCAGTGTCATTGCATGTTTGTTCTTTTCATGAACCACACCCAATGTCACTGCATGTCTGTTCTTTTCATGAACCACATAAGGATCCACCAGTGTCATTGGATGTGTGTTCTTCTCATGAACCACATGTGGATCCACCGATGTCATTGCATGTCTGTTCCTCTAAATAAACCACATAAGGATCCACCAGTGTCATTGCATGTCTGTTCTTTTCATTAACCACACCCAGTGTCATTGCATGTGTGTTATTCTAAACAAACCACACAAGGATCCACCAGTGTCATTGCATGTCTGTTCTTTTCATGAACCACTCCCAGTGTAATTGCATGTGTGGTCTTTTCACGAACCACAGCTAGAGTCATTGCATGTCTGTTCTTTTCATGAACCACACCCAGTGTCATTGCATGTCTGTTCTTTTCATGAACCACACCCGGTGTCACTGCATGTCTGTTCTTTTCATGAACCACAGCCAGTGTCACTGCATGTCAGTTCTTTTCATGAACCACATAAGGATCCACCAGTGTCATTGGATGTGTGTTCTTCTCATGAACCATACGTGGATCCACCAGTGTCATTGCATGTCTGTTCCTCTAAACAAACCACATAAGGATCCACCAGTGTCATTGCGTGTATGTTCTTTTAATGAACCACACCCAGTGTCATTGCATGTGTGTTCTTCTATACAAACCAACTAAGGATCCACCAGTGTCATTGGATGTCTGTTCTTTTCATGAACCACACCTAGTGTCATTGCATGTGTGTTCTTCTAAAGAAACCACATATGTCATTGCATGTCTGTTCTTTTCATGAACCACACCTGGTGTCATTGCCTGTGTGTTCCTCTAGACAGACAACATAAGGATCCACCGGTGTCATTGCATGTTTGTTCCTCTAAACAAACCACATAAGGATCCACCAGTGTCATTGGATGTGTGTTCTTCTCATGAACCACACATGAATCCACCGGTGTCATTGCATGTATGTTCCTCTAAACAAACCACATAAGGATCCACCATTGTCATTGCATGTTTGTTCTTTTCATGAAGCACACCCCGTGTAATTGCATGTGTGTTCTTCTAAACAAACCACATAAGGATCCACCAGTGTCATTGCATGTGTATTCTTTTCATGAACCATACCCAGTGTCACTGCATGTCTGTTCTTTTCATGAACCACATAAGGATCCACCAATGTCATTGGATGTGTGTTCTTCTCATGAACCACACATGGATCCACCAGTGTCATTGCATGTAAGTTCCTCTAAACAAACCACATAAGGATCCACCAGTGTCATTGCATGTCTGTTCTTTTCATGAATCACACCCAGTGTCATTGCATGTCTGTTCTTCTAAATAAACCACATAAGGATCCACCAGTGTCATTGCATGTATGTTCTTTTCATGAACCACACATAAGGATCCACCAGTGTCATTGCATATCTGTTCTTTTCATGAACCACACCTAGTATCATTGCATGTGTGTTCTTTTCATGAACCACAGCTAGAGTCATTGCATGTCTGTTCTTTTCATGAACCACACCCAGTGTCATTGCATGTCTGTTCTTTTCATGAACCACACCCGGTGTCACTACATGTCTATTCTTTTCATGAACCACATAAGGATCCACCAGTGTCATTGGATATGTGTTCTTCTAAACAAACCACACGTGGACACACAGGTGTCATTGCATGTTTGTTCTTTTCATGAACCACACATAAGGATCCACCAGTTTCATTGGATGTCTGTTCTTTTCATGAACCACACCCAATGTCACTGCATGTCTGTTCTTTTCATGAACCACATAAGGATCCACTAGTGTCATTGGATGTGTGATCTTCTCATGAACCACATGTGGATCCACCGATGTCATTGCATGTCTGTTCCTCAAAACAAACCACATAAGGATCCACCAGTGTCATTGCATGTCTGTTCTTTTCATGAACCACACCCAGTGTCATTGCATGTGTGTTCTTCTAAAGAAACCACATAAGGATCCACCAGTGTCATTGCATGTCTGTTCTTTTCATGAACCACTCCCAGTGTCATTGCATGTGTGTTCTTTTCACGAACCACAGCTAGAGTCATTGCATGTCTGTTCTTTTCATGAACCACACCCAGTGTCATTGCATGTCTGTTCTTTTCATGAACCACACCCGGTGTCACTGCATGTCTGTTCTTTTCATGAACCATAGCCAGTGTCACTGCATGTCAGTTCTTTTCATGAACCACATAAGGATCCACCAGTGTCATTGGATGTGTGTTCTTCTCACGAACCATACGTGGATCCACCGGTGTCATTACATGTCTGTTCCTCTAAACAAACCACATAAGGATCCACCAGTGTCATTGGATGTGAGTTCTTCTCTTGAACCACACATGAATCCACCAGTGTCATTGCATGTATGTTCCTCTAAACAAACCACATAAGGATCCACCATTGTCATTGCATGTTTGTTCTTTTCATGAAGCACACCCCGTGTAATTGCATGTGTGTTCTTCTAAACAAACCACATAAGGATCCACCAGTGTCATTGCATGTCTATTCTTTTCATGAACCATACCCAGTGTCACTGCATGTCTGTTCTTTTCATGAACCACATAAGGATCCACCAATGTCATTGGATGTGTGTTCTTCTCATGAACCACACATGGATCCACCAGTGTCATTGAATGTCTGTTCCTCTAAACAAACCACATAAGGATCCACCAGTGTCATTGCATGTCTGTTCTTTTCATGAATCACACCCAGTGTTATTGCATGTGTGTTCTTCTAAATAAACCACATAAGGATCCACCAGTGTCATTGCATGTCTGTTCTTTTCATGAACCACACATAAGGATCCACCAGTGTCATTGCATATCTGTTCTTTTCATGAACCACACCTAGTATCATCGTATGTGTGTTCTTTTCATGAACCACAGCTAGAGTCATTGCATGTCTGTTCTTTTCATGAACCACACCCAGTGTCATTGCATGTCTGTTCTTTTCATGAACCACATAAGGATCCACCAGTGTCATTGGATATGTGTTCTTCTAAACAAACCACACGTGGACACACCGGTGTCATTGCATGTTTGTTCTTTTCATGAACCACACATAAGGATCCACCAGTTTCATTGCATGTCTGTTCTTTTCATGAACCACACCCAATGTCACTGCATGTCTGTTCTTTTCATGAACCACATAAGGATCCACTAGTGTCATTGGATGTGTGTTCTTCTAAACAAACCACACGTGGACACACCGGTGTCATTGCATGTTTGTTCTTTTCATGAACCACACATAAGGATCCACCAGTTTCATTGCATGTTTGTTCTTTTCATGAACCACACCCAATGTCACTGCATGTCTGTTCTTTTCATGAACCACATAAGGATCCACTAGTGTCATTGGATGTGTGTTCTTCTCATGCACCACATGTGGATCCACCGATGTCATTGCATGTCTGTTCCTCAAAACAAACCACATAAGGATCCACCATTGTCATTGCATGTCTGTTCTTTTCATAAACCACACCCAGTGTCATTGCATGTGTGTTCTTCTAAACAAACCACATAAGGATCCACCAGTGTCATTGCATGTCTGTTCTTTTCATGAACCACTCCCAGTGTCATTGCATGTGTGTTCTTTTCACGAACCACAGCTAGAGTCATTGCATGTCTGTTCTTTTCATGAACCACACCCAGTGTCATTGCATGTTTGTTCTTTTCATGAACCACACCCGGTGTCACTGCATGTCTATTCTTTTCATGAACCATAGCCAGTGTCACTGCATGTCAGTTCTTTTCATGAACCACATAAGGATCCACCAGTGTCATTAGATGTGTGTTCTTCTCACGAACCATACGTGGATCCACCGGTGTCATTGCATGTCTGTTCCTCTAAACAAACCACATAAGGATCCACAAGTGTCATTGCGTGTCTGTTCTTTTCATGAACCACACCCAATGTCATTGCATGTGTGTTCTTCTATACAAACCAACTAAGGATCCACCAGTGTCATTGGGTGTCTGTTCTTTTCATGAACCACACCTAGTGTCATTGCATGTGTGTTCTTCTAAACAAACCACATAAGTCAGTGCATGTCTGTTCTTTTCATGAACCACACCCGGTGTCATTGCCTGTGTGTTCCTCTAGACAGACAACATAAGGATCCACCGTTGTCATTGCATGTCTGTTCCTCTAAACAAACCACATAAGGATCCACCCGTGTCATTGGATGTGTGTTCTTCTCATGAACCACACGTGAATCCACCGGTGTCATTGCATGTCTGTTCTTTTCATGAACCACACCCAGTGTAATTGCATGTGTGTTCTTCTAAACAAACCACATAAGGATCAACCAGTGTCATTGCATGTCTGTTCTTTTCATGAACCACACAAGGATCTACCAGTGTCATTGGATGTGTGTTCTTCTCATGAACTACATAAGGATCTACCAGTGTCCTTGGATGTGTGTTCTTCTCATGAACCACATAAGGATCCACCAGTGTCATTGCACGTATGTTCCTCTAAAGAAACCACATAAGGATCCACCAGTGTAATTGCATGTCTGTTCTTTTCATGAACCACACCCAATGTCATTGCATGTGTGTTCTTCTAAACAAACCACATAAGGATCCACCAGTGTCATTGCATGTCTGTTCTTTTCATGAACCACATAAGGATCCACCAGTGTCATTGCATGTCTATTCTTTTCATGAACCATACCCAGTGTCACTGCATGTCTGTTCTTTTCATGAACCACATAAGGATCCACCAATGTCATTGGATGTGTGTTCTTCTCATGAACCACACATGGATCCACCGGTGTCATTGCATGTCTATTCCTCTAAACAAACCACATAAGGATCCACTAGTGTCATTGCATGTCTGTTCTTTTCATGAACCACACCCAGTGTCATTGCATGTGTGTTCTTCTAAATAAACCACATAAGGATCCACCAGTGTCATTGCATGTCTGTTCTTTTCATGAACCACACATAAGGATCCACCAGTGTCATTGCATATCTGTTCTTTTCATGAACCACACCTAGTATCATTGCATGTGTGTTCTTTTCATGAACCATAGCTAGAGTCATTGCATGTCTGTTCTTTTCATGAATCACACCCAGTGTCATTGCATGTCTGTTCTTTTCATGAACCACACCCAGTGTCACTTCATGTCTATTCTTTTCATGAACCACATAAGGATCCACCTGTGTCATTGGATGTGTGTTCTTCTAAACAAACCACACGTGGACACACCGGTGTCATTGCATGTTTGTTCTTTTCATGAACCACACATAAGGATCCACCAGTTGCATTGCATGTCTGTTCTTTTCATGAACCACACCCAATGTCCTTTGCATATGCATTCTTTTCATGAACCACATAAGGATCCGCTAGTGTCATTGGATGTGTGTTCTTCTCATGAACCACATGTGGATCCACCGATGTCATTGCATGTCTGTTCCTCAAAACAAACCACATAAGGATCCACCAGTGTCATTGCATGTCTGTTCTTTTCATGAACCACATCCAGTGTCATTGCATGTGTGTTCTTCTAAACAAACCACATAAGGATCCACCAGTGTCATTGCATGTCTGTTCTTTTCATGAACCACTCCCAGTGTCATTGCATGTGTGTTCTTTTCATGAACCACAGCTAGAGTCATTACATGTTCTTTTCATGAACCACACCCAGTGTCATTGCATGTCTGTTCTTTTCATGAACCATACCCGGTGTCACTACATGTCTGTTCTTTTCATGAACCACAGCCAGTATCACTGCATGTCAGTTCTTTTCATGAACCACATAAGGATCCACCAGTGTCATTGGATGTGTGTTCTTCTCATGAACCATACGTGGATCCACCGGTGTCATTGCATGGCTGTTCCTCTAAACAAACCACATAAGGATCCACCAGTGTCATTGCGTGTCTTCTCTTTTCATGAACCACACCCAGTGTCATTGCATGTGTGTTCTTCTATACAAACCAACTAAGGATCCACCAGTGTCATTGGATGTCTGTTCTTTTCATGAACCACACCCAGTGTCATTGCATGTGTGTTCTTTTCATGAACCACAGCTAGAGTCATTGCATGTCTGTTCTTTTCATGAACCACACCCAGTGTCATTGCATGTCTGTTCTTTTCATGAACCACACCCGGTGTCACTGCATGTCTGTTCTTTTCATGAACCACATAAGGATCCACCAGTGTCATTGGATGTGTGTTCTTCTCATGAACCACACATGGATCCACCGGTGTCATTGCGTGTCTGTTCCTCTAAACAAACCACATAAGGATCCACCAGTGTCATTGCATGTCTGTTCTTTTCATGAACCACACATAAGGATCCACCAGTGTCATTGCATGTCTGTTATTTTCATGAACCACACCCAGTGTCATTGCATGTGTGTTCTTCTAAACAAACCACATAAGTCATTGCATATCTGTTCTTTTCATGAACCACACAAGGATCTACCAGTGTCATTGGATGTGTGTTCTTATCATGAACCACATAAGGATCTACCAGTGTCATTGAATGTGTGTTCTTCTCATGAACCACATGTGGATCCACCGGTGTCATTGCATGTCTGTTCCTCTAAACAAACCACATAAGGATCCACCAGTGTCATTGCATGTCTATTCTTTTCATGAACCACACCGAGTGTCATTACATGTGTGTTCTTCTAAACAAACCACATAAGGATCCACCAATGTCGTTGCATGTCTGTTCTTTTCATGAACCACATAAGGATCCACCAGTGTCATTGCATGTCTGTTCTTTTTATGAACCACATAAGGATCCACCAGTGTCATTGCATGTCTGTTCTTTTCATGAACCACACCCAATGTCACTTCATGTCTGTTCTTTTCATGAACCACATAAGGATCCACCAGTGTCATTGGATGTGTGTTCTTCTCATGAACCACATGTGGATCCACCGATGTCATTGCATGTCTGTTCCTCAAAACAAACCACATAAGGATCCACCAGTGTCATTGCATGTCTGTTCTTTTCATGAACCACACCCAGTGTCATTGCATGTGTGTTCCTCTAAATAAACCACATAAGGATCCACCAGTGTCATTGCATGTCTGTTCTTTTCATGAACCACACAAGGATCTAGCAGTGTCATTGGATGTCTATTCTATTCATGAACCACATAAGGATCTACCAGTGTCATTGGATGTGTGTTCTTCTCATGAACCACACGTGGGTCCACTGGTGTCATTACATGTATGTTCCTCTAAAGAAACCACATAAGGATCCACCAGTGTAATTGCATGTCTGTTCTTTTCATTAACCACACCCAATGTCATTGCATGTGTGTTCTTCTAAACAAACCACATAAGGATCCACCAGTGTCATTGCATGTCTGTTCTTTTCATGAACCACATAAGGATCCACCAGTGTCATTGCATGCCTGTTCTTTTCATGAACCACACCCAGTGTCACTGCATGTCCATTTTTCATGAACCACATAAGGATCCACCAATGTCATTGGATGTGTGTTCTTCTCATGAACCACACATGGATCCACCAGTGTCATTGCATGTCTGTTCCTCTAAACAAACAACATAAGGATCCACTAGTGTCATTGCATGTCTGTTCTTTTCATAAACCACACCCAGTGTCATTACATGTGTGTTCTTCTAAATAAACCACATAAGGATCCACCAGTGTCATTGCATGTCTGTTCTTTTCATGAACCACACATAAGGATCCACCAGTGTCATTGCATGTCTGTTTTTTTCATGAACCACACCTAGTATCATTGCATGTGTGTTCTTTTCATGATCCACAGCTAGAGTCATTGCATGTCTGTTCTTTTCATGAACCACACCCAGTGTCATTGCATGTCATTTTTTTCATTAACCACACCCGGTGTCACTGCATGTCTATTCTTTTCATGAACCACATAAGGATCCACCAGTGTCATTGGATGTGTGTTCTTCTAAACAAACCACACGTGGATCCACCGGTGTCATTGCATGTCTGTTCTTTTCATGAACCACACATAAGGATCCACCAGCTTCATTGCATGTCTGTTCTTTTTCATGAACCACACCTAGTGTCATTGCATGTGTGTTCTTTTCATGAACCACAACTAGAGTTATTGCATGTCTGTTCTTTTCATGAACCACACCCAGTGTTAGTGCATGTGTGTTCTATTCATGAACCACACCCGGTGTCACTGCATGTCAGTTCTTTTCATGCACCACATAAGGATCCACCAGTGTCATTGGATGTGTGTTCTTCTCATGAACCACACGTGGATCCACCGGTTTCATTGCATGTCTGTTCTTTTCATGCACCACATAAGGATCCACCAGTGTCATTGGATGTGTGTTCTTCTCATGAACCACACGTGGATCCACCGGTGTCATTGCATGTCTGTTCTTTTCATGAACCACATAAGGATCCACCAGTGTCATTGCATGTCTATTCTTTTCATGAACCATACCCAGTGTCACTGCATGTCTGTTCTTTTCATGAACCACATAAGGATCCACCAATGTCATTGGATGTGTGTTCTTCTCATGAACCACACATGGATCCACCGGTGTCATTGCATGTCTGTTCCTCTAAACAAACCACATAAGGATCCACCAGTGTCATTGCATGTCTGTTCTTTTCATGAACCACACCTAGTGTCATTGCATGTGTTTTCTTCTAAATAAACCACATAAGGATCCACCAGTGTCATTGCTTGTCTGTTCTTTTCACGAACCACACATAAGGATCCACCAGTGTCATTGCATATCTGTTCTTTTCATGACCACACCTAGTATCATTGCATGTGTGTTCTTTTCATGAACCACAGCTAGAGTCATTGCATGTATGTTCTTTTCATGAACCACACCCAGTGTCATTGCATGTCTGTTCTTTTCATGAACCAGACCCGGTGTCACTGCATGTCTATTCTTTTCATGAACCACATAAGGATCCACCAGTGTCATTGGATGTGTGTTCTTTTAAACAAACCACACATGGACACACCGGTGTCATTGCATGTGTGTTCTTCTAAACAAACCACATAAGTCATTGCATGTCTGTTCTTTTCATGAACCACACAATGATCTACCAGTGTCATTGGATGTGTGTTCTTATCATGAACCACATCAGGATCTACCAGTGTCATTGAATGTGTGTTCTTCTCATGAACCACATGTGGATCCACCGGTGTCATTGCATGTCTGTTCCTCTAAAAAAACCACATAAGGATCCACCAGTGTCATTGCATGTCTGTTCTTTTCATGAACCACACCCAGTGTCATTACATGTGTATTCTTCTAAACAAACCACATAAGGATCCACCAGTGTCATGGCATGTCTGTTCTTTTCATGAACCACATAAGTATCCACCAGTGTCATTGCATGTCTGTTCTTTTCATGAACCACACCCAGTGTCACTGCATGTCTATTCTTTTCATGAACCACATAAGGATCCACCGGTGTCATTGGATGTGTGTTCTTCTCATGAACCACATGTGGATCCACCGGTGTCATTGCATGTTTGTTCCTCTAAACAAACCACATAAGGATCCACCAGTGTCATTGCATGTTTGTTCTTTTCATGAACCACACCCAGTGTCATTGCATGTGTGTTCTTCTAAACAACCCACATAAGGATCCACCAGTGTCATTGCATGTATGTTATTTTCATGAAGCAATCCCAGTGTCATTGCATGTGTGTTCTTTTCATGAACCACAGCTAGAGTCATTGCATGTCTGTTCTTTTCATGAACTACACCCAGTGTCAGTGCATGTCTGCTCTTTTCATGAACCACACCCGGTGTCACTGCATGTCTGCTCTTTTCATAAACCACATAAGGATCCACCAGTGTCATTGGATGTGTGTTCTTCTCATGAACTACACGTGGATCCACTGGTGTCATTGCATGTCTGTTGTTTTCATGAACCACACATAAGGATCCACCAGTGTCATTGCATGTTTGTTATTTTCGTGAACCACACCCAGTGTCATTGCATGTGTGTTCTTTTCATGAACCAAAGCTAGAGTCATTGCATATTTGTTTTTTTCATGAACCACACCCAGTGTCGGCCAACATGTCTTTTTCATGAACCACAGCCAGTGTCACTGCATGTCAGTTCTTTTCATGAACCACATAAGGATCCACTAGTGTCATTGGATGTGTGTTCTTCTCATGAACCACACGTGGATCCACCGGTGCCATTGCATGTTTGTTCCTCGAAACAAACCACATAAGGATCCACCAGTGTCATTGCGTGTCTGTTCTTTTCATGAACCACACCCAGTGTCATTGCATGTGTGTTCTTCTATACAAACCACATAAGGATCCACCAGTGTCATTGGATGTCTGTTCTTTTCATGAACCACACCCAGTGTCATTGCATGTGTGTTCTTCTAAACAAACCACATAAGTCATTGCATGTCTATTCTTTTCATGAACCACACCCGGTGTTATTGCCTGTGTGTTCCTCTAGATAGACCACGTAAGGATCCACCGGTGTCATTGCATGTCTATTCCTCTAAACAAACCACATAAGGATCCACCAGTGTCATTGGATGTGTGTTCTTCTCATGAACCACACATGAATCCACCGGTGTCATTGCATGTATGTTCCTCTAAAGAAACCACATAAGGATGCACCAGTGTCATTGCATGTCTGTTCTTTTCATGAACCACACCTAGTGTCATTGCATGTGTGTTCTTCTAAACAAACCACATAAGGATCCACCAGTGTCATTGCATGTCTGTTCTTTTCATGAACCACACAAGGATCTACCAGTGTCATTGGATGCGTGTTATTCTCATGAACCACATAAGGATCTACCAGTGTCATTGGATGTGTGTTCTTCTCATGAACCACACGTGGATCCACCGGTGTCATTGCATGTATATTCCTCTAAACAAACCACATAAGGATCCACCAGTGTAATTGCATGTCTGTTCTTTTCATGAACCACACCCAATGTCATTGCATGTGTGTTCTTCTAAACAAACCACATAAGGATCCACCAGTGTCATTGCATGTCGGTTCTTTTCATGAACCACATAAGGATCCACCAGTGTCATTGCATATCTGTTGTTTTCATGAACCACACCCATTGTCATTGCATGTGTGTTCTTCTAAACAAACCACATAAGGATCCACCAGTGTCACTGCATGTTTGTTCTTTTCATGAACCACATAAGGATCCACCAGTGTCATTGCATGTCTATTCTTTTCATGAACCACACCCAGTGTCACTGCATGTCTGTTCTTTTCATGAACCACATAAGGATCCACCAGTGTCATTGGATGTGTGTTCTTCTCATGAACCACACATGGATCCACCGGTGTCATTGCATGTCTGTTCCTCTAAACAAACCACATAAGGATCCACCAGTGTTATTGCATGTCTGTTCTTTTCATGAACCACACCCAGTGTCATGGCATGTGTGTTCTTCTAAACAAACCACATAAGGATCCACCAGTGTCATTGCATGTCTATTCTTTTCATGAACCACACCCAGTGTCATTACATGTGTGTTCTTCTAAACAAACCACATAAGGATCCACCAGTGTCATTGCATGTCTGTTCTTTTCATGAACCACATAAGGATCCACTAGTGTCATTGCATGTCTGTTCTTTTCATGAACCACACCCAGTGTCACTGCATGTCTATCCTTTTCATGAACCACATAAGGATCCACCGTTGTCATTTAATGTGTGTTCTTCTCATGAACCACATGTGGATCCACAGGTGTCATTGCATGTATGTTCCTCTAAACAAACCACATAAGGATCCACCAGTGTCATTGCATGTTTGTTCTTTTCATGAACCACACCCAGTGTCATTGCATGTGTGTTCTTCTAAACAACCCACATAAGGATCCACCAGTGTCATTGCATGTATGTTATTTTCATGAACCACACCCAGTGTCATTGCATGTGTGTTCTTTTCATGAACCATAGCTAGAGTCATTGCATGTCTGTTCTTTTCATGAACTACACCCAGTGTCAGTGCATGTCTACTATTTTCATGAACCACACCCGGTGTCACTGCATGTCGGTTCTTTTCATAAACCACATAAGGATCCACCAGTGTCATTGGATGTGTGTTCTTCTCATGAACCACACGTGGATCCACTGGTGTCATTGCATGTCTGTTGTTTTCATGAACCACACATAAGGATCCACCAGTGTCATTGCATGTCTGTTCTTTTCATGAACCACACCCAGTATCATTGCATGTGTGTTATTTTCATGAACCAAAGCAAGAGTCATTGCATATTTGTTTTTTTCATGAACCACACCCAGTGTCAGCGCATGTCTATTCTTTTCATGAACCACATCCAGTGTCACTGCATGTCAGTTCTTTTCATGAACCACATAAGGATCCACCAGTGTCATTGGATGTGTGTTCTTCTCATGAACCACACGTGGATCCACCGGTGCCATTGCATGTTTGTTCCTCGAAACAAACCACATAAGGATCCACCAGTGTCATTGCGTGTCTGTTCTTTTCATGAACCACACCCAGTGTCATTGCATGTGTGTTCTTCTATACAAACCACATAAGGATCCACCAGTGTCATTGGATGTCTGTTCTTTTCATGAACCACACCTAGTGTCATTGCATGTGTGTTCTTCTAAACAAACCACATAAGTCATCGCATGTCTATTCTTTCCATGAACCACACCCGGTGTCATTGCCTGTGTGTTCCTCTAGACAGACCACATAAGGATCCACCGGTGTCATTGCATGTCTATTCCTCTAAACAAACCACATAAGGATCCACCAGTGTCATTGGATGTGTGTTCTTCTCATGAACCACACATGGATCCACCGGTGTCATTGCATGTTTGTTCCTCTAAACAAACCACATAAGGATCCACCAGTGTCATTGCATGTCTGTTATTTTCATGAACCACACCCAGTGTCATTGCATGTGTGTTCTTCTAAACAAACCACGTAAGAATCCACCAGTGGCATTGCATGTCTGTTCTTTTCATGAACCACACAAGGATCTACCAGTGTCATTGGATGTGTGTTCTTATCATGAACCACATAAGTATCTACCAGTGTCATTGAATGTGTGTTCTTCTCATGAACCACATGTGGATCCACCGGTGTCATTGCATGTCTGTTCCTCTAAACAAACCACATAAGGATCCACCAGTGTCATTGCATGTCTGTTCTTTTCATGAACCACACCCAATGTCATTGCATGTGTGTTCTTCTAAACAAACCACATAAGGATCCACCAGTGTCATTGCATGTCGGTTCTTTTCATGAACCACATAAGGATCCACCAGTGTCATTGCATGTCTGTTCTTTTCATGAACCACATAAGGATCCACCAGTGTCATTGCATGTCTGTTCTTTTCATGAACCACACCCAATGACACTGCATGCCTGTTCTTTTCATGAACCACATAAGGATCCACTAGTGTCATTGGATGTGTGATCTTCTCATGAACCACATGTGGATCCACCGATGTCATTGCATGTCTGTTCCTCTAAACAAACCACATAAGGATCCACCAGTGTCATTGCATGTCTGTTCTTTTTATGAACCACACCCAGTGTCATTGCATGTGTGTTATTCTAAACAAACCACATAAGGATCCACCAGTGTCATTGCGTGTCTGTTCCTCTAAAAAAACCACATAAGGATCCACCAGTGTCATTGGATGTGTGTTCTTCTCATGAACCACACGTGAATCCACTGGTGTCATTGCATGTATGTTCCTCTAAACAAACGACATTAGGATCCACCAGTGTCATTGCATGTCTGTTCTTTTCATGAACCACACCCAGTGTAATTGCATGTGTGTTCTTCTAAACAAAACACATAAGGATCAACCAGTGTCATCGCATGTCTGTTCTTTTCATGAACCACACAAGGATCTACCAGTGTCATTGGATGTGTGTTCTTCTCATGAACCACATAAGGATCTACCAGTGTCCTTGGATGTGTGTTCTTCTCATGAACCACACGTGGATCCACCGGTGTCATTGCACGTATGTTCCTCTAAAGAAACCACATAAGGATCCACCAGTGTAATTGCATGTCTGTTCTTTTCATGAACCACACCCAATGTCATTGCATGTGTGTTCTTCTAAACAAACCACATAAGGATCCACCAGTGTCATTGCATGTCTGTTCTTTTCATGAACCACATAAGGATCCACCAGTGTCATTGCATGTCTATTCTTTTCATGAACCATACCGGTGTCTTTGCATGTACATTCTTTTCATGAACCACATAAGGATCCACCTATGTCATTGGATGTGTGTTCTTCTCATGAACCACACATGGATCCACCAGTGTCATTGCATGTCTGTTCTTTTCATGAACCACACCCAGTGTCATTGCATGTGTGTTCTTCTAAATAAACCACATAAGGATCCACCAGTGTCATTGCATGTCTGTTCTTTTCATGAACCACACATAAGGATCCACCAGTGTCATTGCATATCTGTTCTTTTCATGAACCACACCTAGTATCATTGCATGTGTGTTCTTTTCATGAACCATAGCTAGAGTCATTGCATGTCTGTTCTTTTCATGAATCACACCCAGTGTCATTGCATGTCTGTTCTTTTCATGAACCACACCCAGTGTCACTTCATGTCTATTCTTTTCATGAACCACATAAGGATCCACCTGTGTCATTGGATGTGTGTTCTTCTAAACAAACCACACGTGGACACACTGGTGTCATTGCATGTTTGTTCTTTTCATGAACCACACATAAGGATCCACCAGTTGCATTGCATGTCTGTTCTTTTCATGAACCACACCCAATGTCACTGCATGTCTGTTCTTTTCATGAACCACATAAGGATCCGCTAGTGTCATTGGATGTGTGTTCTTCTCATGAACCACATGTGGATCCACCGATGTCATTGCATGTCTGTTCCTCAAAACAAACCACATAAGGATCCACCAGTGTCATTGCATGTCTGTTCTTTTCATGAACCACATCCAGTGTCATTGCATGTGTGTTCTTCTAAACAAACCACATAAGGATCCACCAGTGTCATTGCATGTCTGTTCTTTTCATGAACCACTCCCAGTGTCATTGCATGTGTGTTCTTTTCATGAACCACAGCTAGAGTCATTGCATGTCTGTTCTTTTCATGAACCACACCCAGTGTCATTGCATGTCTGTTCTTTTCATGAACCATACCCGGTGTCACTACATGTCTGTTCTTTTCATGAACCACAGCCAGTATCACTGCATGTCAGTTCTTTTCATGAACCACATAAGGATCCACCAGTGTCATTGGATGTGTGTTCTTCTCATGAACCATACGTGGATCCACCGGTGTCATTGCATGGCTGTTCCTCTAAACAAACCACATAAGGATCCACCAGTGTCATTGCGTGTCTTCTCTTTTCATGAACCACACCCAGTGTCATTGCATGTGTGTTCTTCTATACAAACCAACTAAGGATCCACCAGTGTCATTGGATGTCTGTTCTTTTCATGAACCACACCCAGTGTCATTGCATGTGTGTTCTTTTCATGAACCACAGCTAGAGTCATTGCATGTCTGTTCTTTTCATGAACCACACCCAGTGTCATTGCATGTCTGTTATTTTCATGAACCACAGCCGGTGTCACTGCATGTCTGTTCTTCTCATGAACCACATAAGGATCCACTAGTGTCATTGGATGTGTGTTCTTCTCATGAACCACACATGGATCCACCGGTGTCATTGCGTGTCTGTTCCTCTAAACAAACCACATAAGGATCCACCAGTGTCATTGCATGTCTGTTCTTTTCATGAACCACACATAAGGATCCACCAGTGTCATTGCATGTCTGTTCTTTTCATGAACCACACCCAGTGTCATTGCATGTGTGTTCTTCTAAACAAACCACATAAGTCATTGCATATCTGTTCTTTTCATGAACCACACAAGGATCTACCAGTGTCATTGGATGTGTGTTCTTATCATGAACCACATAAGGATCTACCAGTGTCATTGAATGTGTGTTCTTCTCATGAACCACATGTGGATCCACCGGTGTCATTGCATGTCTGTTCCTCTAAACAAACCACATAAGGATCCACCAGTGTCATTGCATGTCTGTTCTTTTCATGAACCACACCGAGTGTCATTACATGTGTGTTCTTCTAAACAAACCACATAAGGATCCACCAATGTCGTTGCATGTCTGTTCTTTTCATGAACCACATAAGGATCCACCAGTGTCATTGCATGTCTGTTCTTTTCATGAACCACACCCAATGTCACTTCATGTCTGTTCTTTTCATGAACCACATAAGGATCCACCAGTGTCATTGGATGTGTGTTCTTCTCATGAACCACATGTGGATCCACCGATGTCATTGCATGTCTGTTCCTCAAAACAAACCACATAAGGATCCACCAGTGTCATTGCATGTCTGTTCTTTTCATGAACCACACCCAGTGTCATTGCATGTGTGTTCCTCTAAATAAACCACATAAGGATCCACCAGTGTCATTGCATGTCTGTTCTTTTCATGAACCACACAAGGATCTAGCAGTGTCATTGGATGTCTATTCTATTCATGAACCACATAAGGATCTACCAGTGTCATTGGATGTGTGTTCTTCTCATGAACCACACGTGGGTCCACTGGTGTCATTACATGTATGTTCCTCTAAAGAAACCACATAAGGATCCACCAGTGTAATTGCATGTCTGTTCTTTTCATGAACCACACCCAATGTCATTGCATGTGTGTTCTTCTAAACAAACCACATAAGGATCCACCAGTGTCATTGCATGTCTGTTCTTTTCATGAACCACATAAGGATCCACCAGTGTCATTGCATGTCTATTCTTTTCATGAACCATACCCAGTGTCACTGCATGTCTGTTCTTTTCATGAACCACATAAGGATCCACCAATGTCATTGGATGTGTGTTCTTCTCATGAACCACACATGGATCCACCAGTGTCATTGCATGTCTGTTCCTCTAAACAAACAACATAAGGATCCACTAGTGTCATTGCATGTCTGTTCTTTTCATGAACCACACCCAGTGTCATTGCATGTGTGTTCTTCTAAATAAACCACATAAGGATCCACCAGTGTCATTGCATGTCTGTTCTTTTCATGAACCACACATAAGGATCCACCAGTGTCATTGCATATCTGTTTTTTTCATGAACCACACCTAGTGTCATTGCATGTGTGTTCTTTTCATGAACCACAACTAGAGTAATTGCATGTCTGTTCTTGTCATGAACCACACCGGTGTCATTGCATGTCATTCTTTTCATGAACAACACCCGGTGTCACTGCATGTCTATTCTTTTCATGAACCACATAAGGATCCACCAGTGTCATTGGATGTGTGTTCTTCTAAACAAACCACACGTGGATCCACCGGTGTCATTGCATGTCTGTTCTTTTCATGAACCACACATAAGGATCCACCAGCTTCATTGCATGTCTGTTCTTTTTCATGAACCACACCTAGTGTCATTGCATGTGTGTTCTTTTCATGAACCACAACTAGAGTTATTGCATGTCTGTTCTTTTCATGAACCACACCCAGTGTTAGTGCATGTGTGTTCTTTTCATGAACCACACCCGGTGTCACTGCATGTCAGTTCTTTTCATGCACCACATAAGGATCCACCAGTGTCATTGGATGTGTGTTCTTCTCATGAACCACACGTGGATCCACCGGTTTCATTGCATGTCTGTTCTTTTCATGCACCACATAAGGATCCACCAGTGTCATTGGATGTGTGTTCTTCTCATGAACCACACGTGGATCCACCGGTGTCATTGCATGTCTGTTCTTTTCATGAACCACATAAGGATCCACCAGTGTCATTGCATGTCTATTCTTTTCATGAACCATACCCAGTGTCACTGCATGTCTGTTCTTTTCATGAACCACATAAGGATCCACCAAAGTCATTGGATGTGTGTTCTTCTCATGAACCACACATGGATCCACCGGTGTCATTGCATGTCTGTTCCTCTAAACAAACCACATAAGGATCCACCAGTGTCATTGCATGTCTGTTCTTTTCATGAACCACACCTAGTGTCATTGCATGTGTGTTCTTCTAAATAAACCACATAAGGATCCACCAGTGTCATTGCTTGTCTGTTCTTTTCATGAACCACACATAAGGATCCACCAGTGTCATTGCATATCTGTTCTTTTCATGACCACACCTAGTATCATTGCATGTGTGTTCTTTTCATGAACCACAGCTAGAGTCATTGCATGTCTGTTCTTTTCATGAACCACACCCAGTGTCATTGCATGTCTGTTCTTTTCATGAACCAGACCCGGTGTCACTGCATGTCTATTCTTTTCATGAACCACATAAGGATCCACCAGTGTCATTGGATGTGTGTTCTTTTAAACAAACCACACGTGGACACACCGGTGTCATTGCATGTTTGTTCTTTTCATGAACCACACATAAGGATCCACCAGTTTCATTGCATGTCTGTTCTTTTCATGAACCACACCCAATGTCACTGCATGTGTGTTCTTCTCATGAACCACATGTGGATCCACCAATGTCATTGCATGTTTGTTCCTCAAAACAAACCACATAAGGATCCACTAGTGTCATTGCATGTCTGTTCTTTTCATGAACCACACCCAGTGTCATTGCATGTGTGTTCTTCTAAACAAACCACATAAGGATCCACCAGTGTCATTGCATGTCTGTTCTTTTCATGAACCACTCCGAGTGTCATTGCATGTGTGTTCTTTTCACGAACCACAGCTAGAGTCATTGCATGTTTGTTCTTTTCATGAACCACACCCAGTGTCATTGCATGTCTGTTCTTTTCATGAACCACACCCGGTGTCACTGCATGTCTGTTCTTTTCATGAACCACAGCCAGTGTCACTGCATGTCCGTTCTTTTCATGAACCACATAAGGATCCACCAGTCTCATTCGATGTGTGTTCTTCTCATGAACCATACGTGGATCCACCGGTGTCATTGCATGTCTGTTCCTCTAAACAAACCACATAAGGATCCACCAGTGTCATTGCGTGTCTGCTCTTTTCATGAACCACACCCAGTGTCATTGCATGTGTGTTCTTCTATACAAACAACTAAGGATCCACCAGTGTCATTGGATGTCTGTTCTTTTCATGAACCACACCTAGTGTCATTGCATGTGTGTTCTTCTAAAGAAACCACATAAGTCATTGCATGTCTGTTCTTTTCATGAACCACACCCGGTGTCATTGCTTGTGTGTTCCTCTAGACAGACAACATAAGGATCCACCGGTGTCATTGCATGTCTGTTCATCTAAACAAACCACATAAGGATCCACCAGTGTCATTGGATGTGTGTTCTTCTCATGAACCACACATGAATCCACCGGTGTCATTGCATGTATGTTCCTCTAAACAAACCACATAAGGATCCACTAGTATCATTGCATGTCTGTTCTTTTCATGAACCACACCCAATGTCATTGCATGTGTGTTCTTCTAAACAAACCACATAAGGATCCACCAGTGTCATTGCATATCTGTTCTTTTCATGAACCACATAAGGATCCACCAGTGTCATTGCATGTCTATTCTTTTCATGAACCATACCAAGTGTCACTGCATGTCTGTTCTTTTCATGAACCACATAAGGATCCACCAATGTCATTGGATGTGTGTTCTTCTCATGAACCACACATGGATCCACCGGTGTCATTGCATGTCTGTTCTTTTCATGAACCACACCCAGTGTGATTGCATGTGTGTTCTTCTAAATAAACCACATAAGGATCCACCAGTGTCATTGCGTGTCTGTTCTTTTCATGAACCACACATAAGGATCCACCAGTGTCATTGCATATCTGTTCTTTTCATGAACCACACCTAGTATCATTGCATGTGTGTTCTTTTCATGAACCATAGCTAGAGTCATTGCATATACATTTCTTTTCATGAATCACACCCAGTGTCATTGCATGTCTGTTCTTTTCATGAACCACACCCAGTGTCACTTCATGTCTATTCTTTTCATGAACCACATAAGGATCCACCTGTGTCATTGGATGTGTGTTCTTCTAAACAAACCACACGTGGACACACTGGTGTCATTGCATGTTTGTTCTTTTCATGAACCACATAAGGATCCACCAGTTGAATTGCATGTACATTCTTTTCATGAACCACATAAGGATCCGCTAGTGTCATTGGATGTGTGTTCTTCTCATGAACCACATGTGGATCCACCGATGTCATTGCATGTCTGTTCCTCAAAACAAACCACATAAGGATCCACCAGTGTCATTGCATATACATTCTTTTCATGAACCACATCCGGTGTCATTGCATGTGTGTTCTTCTAAACAAACCACATAGGATCCACCGGTGTCATTGCATGTACATTCTTTTCATGAACCACTCCCAGTGTCATTGCATGTGTGTTCTTTTCATGAACCACAGCTAGAGTCATTGCATGTCTGTTCTTTTCATGAACCACACCCAGTGTCATTGCATGTCTGTTCTTTTCATGAACCATACCCGGTGTCACTACATGTCTGTTCTTTTCATGAACCACAGCCAGTATCACTGCATGTCAGTTCTTTTCATGAACCACATAAGGATCCACCGGTGTCATTGGATGTGTTTTCTTCTCATGAACCATACGTGGATCCACCGGTGTCATTGCATGGCTGTTCCTCTAAACAAACCACATAAGGATCCACCAGTGTCATTGCGTGTCTTCTCTTTTCATGAACCACACCCAGTGTCATTGCATGTGTGTTCTTCTAAACAAACCACCTAAGGATCCACCAGTGTCATTGGATGTCTGTTCTTTTCATGAACCACACCCAGTGTCATTGCATGTGTGTTATTTTCATGAACCACAGCTAGAGTCATTGCATGTCTGTTCTTTTCATGAACCACACCCAGTGTCATTGCATGTACATTATTTTCATGAACCACGGTAGGTGTCACTGCATGTCTGTTCTTCTTCTCATGAACCACATAAGGATCCACTAGTGTCATTGGATGTGTGTTCTTCTCATGAACCACATGGATCCACGGTGTCATTGCGTGTGTTCCTCTAAACAAACCACATAAGGATCCACCGGTGTCATTGCATACATTCTTTTCATGAACCACACATAAGGATCCACCAGTGTCATTGCATGTCATTCTTTTCATGAACCACACCCAGTGTCATTGCATGTGTGTTCTTCTAAACAAACCACATAAGTCATTGCATATCTGTTCTTTTCATGAACCACACAAGGATCTACCAGTGTCATTGGATGTGTGTTCTTATCATGAACCACATAAGGATCTACCAGTGTCATTGAATGTGTTCTTCTCATGAACCACATGTTGATCCACCGGTGTCATTGCATGTACATTCCTCTAAACAAACCACATAAGGATCCACCAGTGTCATTGCATGTCTGTTCTTTTCATGAACCACACCGAGTGTCATTACATGTGTGTTCTTCTAAACAAACCACATAAGGATCCACCAATGTTGTTGCATGTCTGTTCTTTTCATGAACCACATAAGGATCCACCAGTGTCATTGCATGCATTCTTTTTATGAACCACATAAGGATCCACCGGTGTCATTGCATATACATTCTTTTCATGAACCACACCCAATGTCACTTCATGTGCATTCTTTTCATGAACCACATAAGGATCCACCAGTGTCATTGGATGTGTGTTCTTCTCATGAACCACATGTGGATCCACGATGTCATTGCATGTCATTCCTCAAAACAAACCACATAAGGATCCACAGTGTCATTACATGTCATTCTATTCATGAACCACACCCAGTGTCATTGCATGTGTGTTCCTCTAAATAAACCACATAAGGATCCACCAGTGTCATTGCATGTCTGTTCTTTTCATGAACCACACAAGGATCTAGCAGTGTCATTGGATGTCTATTCTATTCATGAACCACATAAGGATCTACCGGTGTCATTGGATGTGTGTTCTTCTCATGAACCACACGTGGTCCACTTGGTGTCATTACATGTATGTTCCTCTAAAGAAATCACATAAGGATCCACCAGGTGTAATTGCATGTACATTCTTTTCATGAAGCACACCCAATGTCATTGCATGTGTGTTCTTCTAAACAAACCACATAAGGATCCACCAGTGTCATTGCATGTCTGTTCTTTTCATGAACCACATAAGGATCCACCAGTGTCATTGCATGTCTATTCTTTTCATGAACCATACCCAGTGTCACTGCATGTCTGTTCTTTTCATGAACCACATAAGGATCCACCAATGTCATTGGATGTGTGTTCTTCTCATGAACCACACATGGATCCACCAGTGTCATTGCATGTCTGTTCCTCTAAACAAACAACATAAGGATCCACTAGTGTCATTGCATGTCTGTTCTTTTCATGAACCACACCCAGTGTCATTGCATGTGTGTTCTTCTAAATAAACCACATAAGGATCCACCAGTGTCATTGCATGTCTGTTCTTTTCATGAACCACACATAAGGATCCACCAGTGTCATTGCATATCTGTTTTTTTCATGAACCACACCTAGTATCATTGCATGTGTGTTCTTTTCATGAACCACAGCTAGAGTCATTGCATGTCTGTTCTTTTCATGAACCACACCCAGTGTCATTGCATGTACATTCTTTTCATGAACAACACCGGTGTCCTTTGCATGTCTATTCTTTTCATGAACCACATAAGGATCCACCAGTGTCATTGGATGTGTGTTCTTCTAAACAAACCACGTGGATCCACGGTGTCATTGCATGTCATTCTTTTCATGAACCACACATAAGGATCCACCAGCTTCATTGCATGTCTGTTCTTTTTCATGAACCACACCTAGTGTCATTGCATGTGTGTTCTTTTCATGAACCACAACTAGAGTTATTGCATGTCTGTTCTTTTCATGAACCACACCCAGTGTTAGTGCATGTGTGTTCTTTTCATGAACCAAACCCGATGTCACTGCATGTCAGTTCTTTTCATGCACCACATAAGGATCCACCAGTGTCATTGGATGTGTGTTCTTCTCATGAACCACGTGGATCCACGGTTTCATTGCATGTCTGTTCTTTTCATGCACCACATAAGGATCCACAGTGTCATTGGATGTGTGTTCTTCTCATGAACCACACGTGGATCCACGGTGTCATTGCATACATTCTTTTCATGAACCACATAAGGATCCACCGGTGTCATTGCATGTCTATTCTTTTCATGAACCATACCAGTGTCACTTTGCATGTACATTCTTTTCATGAACCACATAAGGATCCACCAAAGTCATTGGATGTGTGTTCTTCTCATGAACCACATGGATCCACCGGTGTCATTGCATGTACATTCCTCTAAACAAACCACATAAGGATCCACCAGTGTCATTGCATGTCTGTTCTTTTCATGAACCACACCTAGTGTCATTGCATGTGTGTTCTTCTAAATAAACCACATAAGGATCCACCAGTGTCATTGCTTGTCTGTTCTTTTCATGAACCACACATAAGGATCCACCAGTGTCATTGCATATCTGTTCTTTTCATGACCACACCTAGTATCATTGCATGTGTGTTCTTTTCATGAACCACAGTTAGAGTCATTGCATGTCTGTTCTTTTCATGAACCACACCCAGTGTCATTGCATGTCTGTTCTTTTCATGAACCAGACCCGGTGTCACTGCATGTCTATTCTTTTCATGAACCACATAAGGATCCACCAGTGTCATTGGATGTGTGTTCTTTTAAACAAACCACTGCGTGGACACACCGGTGTCATTGCATGTTTGTTCTTTTCATGAACCACACATAAGGATCCACCAGTTTCATTGCATGTCTGTTCTTTTCATGAACCACACCCAATGTCACTGCATGTGTGTTCTTCTCATGAACCACATGTGGATCCACCAATGTCATTGCATGTTTGTTCCTCAAAACAAACCACATAAGGATCCACTAGTGTCATTGCATGTCTGTTCTTTTCATGAACCACACCCAGTGTCATTGCATGTGTGTTCTTCTAAACAAACCACATAAGGATCCACCAGTGTCATTGCATGTCTGTTCTTTTCATGAACCACTCCGAGTGTCATTGCATGTGTGTTCTTTTCACGAACCTCAGCTAGAGTCATTGCATGTTTGTTCTTTTCATGAACCACACCCAGTGTCATTGCATGTCTGTTCTTTTCATGAACCACACGGTGTCATTGCATGTACATTCTTTTCATGAACCACGGCCGGTGTCACTGCATGTCGATTCTTTTCATGAACCACATAAGGATCCACAGTCTCATTCGATGTGTTCTTCTCATGAACCATACGTGGATCCACGGTGTCATTGCATGTACATTCCTCTAAACAAACCACATAAGGATCCACCGGTGTCATTGCGTATGCTCTTTTCATGAACCACACCCAGTGTCATTGCATGTGTGTTCTTCTATACAAACAACTAAGGATCCACCAGTGTCATTGGATGTCTGTTCTTTCCATGAACCACACCTAGTGTCATTGCATGTGTGTTCTTCTAAAGAAACCACATAAGTCATTGCATGTCTGTTCTTTTCATGAACCACACCCGGTGTCATTGCTTGTGTGTTCCTCTAGACAGACAACATAAGGATCCACGGTGTCATTGCATGTACATTCCTCTAAACAAACCACATAAGGAACCACCGGTGTCATTGGATGTGTGTTCTTCTCATGAACCACATGAATCCACGGTGTCATTGCATGTATGTTCCTCTAAACAAACCACATAAGGATCCACTAGTATCATTGCATATACATTCTTTTCATGAACCACCCAATGTCATTGCATGTGTGTTCTTCTAAACAAACCACATAAGGATCCACCAGTGTCATTGCATATCTGTTCTTTTCATGACCCACATAAGGATCCACCAGTGTCATTGCATGTCTATTCTTTTCATGAACCATACCAAGTGTCACTTTGCATATACATTCTTTTCATGAACCACATAAGGATCCACCAATGTCATTGGATGTGTGTTCTTCTCATGAACCACACATGGATCCACCGGTGTCATTGCATGTTTGTTCCTCTAAACAAACCACATAAGGATCCACCAGTGTCATTGCATATACATTCTTTTCTTGAACCACACCCATTGTCATTGAATGTGTGTTCTTATAAAAAAACCACATAAGGATCCACCAGTGTCATTGCATGTCTGTTCTTTTGATGAACCACACATAAGGATCCACCAGTGTCATTGCATATCTGTTCTTTTCATGAACCACACCTAGTATCATTGCATGTGTGTTCTTTTCATGAACCATAGCTAGAGTCATTGCATGTCTGTTCTTTTCATGAATCACACCCAGTGTCATTGCATGTCTGTTCTTTTCATGAACCACTCCGAGTGTCATTGCATGTGTGTTCTTTTCACGAACCACAGCTAGAGTCATTGCATGTTTGTTCTTTTCATGAACCACACCCAGTGTCATTGCATGTACATTCTTTTCATGAACCACACCGGTGTCACTTTGCATGTACATTCTTTTCATGAACCACAGCCAGTGTCACTGCATGTCAGTTCTTTTCATGAACCACATAAGGATCCACCAGTCTCATTCGATGTGTGTTCTTCTCATGAACCATATGTGGATCCACCGGTGTCATTGCATGTCTGTTCCTCTAAACAAACCACATAAGGATCCACCAGTGTCATTGCGTGTCTGCTCTTTTCATGAACCACACCCAGTGTCATTGCATGTGTGTTCTTCTATACAAACAACTAAGGATCCACCAGTGTCATTGGATGTCTGTTCTTTTCATGAACCACACCTAGTGTCATTGCATGTGTGTTCTTCTAAAGAAACCACATAAGTCATTGCATGTCTTCTTTTCATGAACCACACGGTGTCATTGCTTGTGTGTTCCTCTAGATGAACAACATAAGGATCCACCGGTGTCATTGCATGTCTGTTCCTCTAAACAAACCACATAAGGATCCACCAGTGTCATTGGATGTGTGTTCTTCTCATGAACAACACATGAATCCACCGGTGTCATTGCATGTATGTTCCTCTAAACAAACCACATAAGGATCCACTAGTATCATTGCATGTCTGTTCTTTTCATGAACCACACCCAATGTCATTGCATGTGTGTTCTTCTAAACAAACCACATAAGGATCCACCAGTGTCATTGCATATCTGTTCTTTTCATGACCCACATAAGGATCCACCAGTGTCATTGCATGTCTATTCTTTTCATGAACCATACCAAGTGTCCTTTGCATACATTCTTTTCATGAACCACATAAGGATCCACCAATGTAATTGGATGTGTGTTCTTCTCATGAACCACACATGGATCCACAGGTGTCATTGCATGTTTGTTCCTCTAAACAAACCACATAAGGATCCACCAGTGTCATTGCACATCTATTCTTTTCATTGACCACACCCAGTGTCATTGCATGTGTGTTCTTCTAAAAAAACCACATAAGGATCCACCAGTGTCATTGCATGTCTGTTCTTTTCATGAACCACACATAAGGATCCACCAGTGTCATTGCATATCTGTTCTTTTCATGAACCACACCTAGTATCATTGCATGTGTGTTCTTTTCATTAACCATAGCTAGAGTCATTGCATGTCTGTTCTTTTCATGAATCACACCCAGTGTCATTGCATGTCTGTTCTTTTCATGAACCACACCCAGTGTCACTTCATGTCTATTCTTTTCATGAATCACATAAGGATCCACCTGTGTCATTGTATGTGTGTTCTTCTAAACAAACCACACGTGGACACACTGGTGTCATTGCATGTTTGTTCTTTTCATGAACCACACATAAGGATCCACAGTTGCATTGCATGTCATTTCTTTTCATGAACCACACCCAATGTCATTGCATGTCATTCTTTTCATGAACCACATAAGGATCCTAGTGTCATTGGATGTGTGTTCTTCTCATGAACCACATGTGGATCCACCGATGGCATTGCATGTCTGTTCTCAAAACAAACCACATAAGGATCCACGGTGTCATTGCATGTACATTCTTTTCATGAACCACATCCGGTGTCATTGCATGTGTGTTCTTCTAAACAAACCACATAAGGATCCACCGGTGTCATTGCATACATTCTTTTCATGAACCACTCCCAGTGTCATTGCATGTGTGTTCTTTTCATGAACCACAGCTAGAGTCATTGCATGTCTGTTCTTTTCATGAACCACACCCAGTGTCATTGCATGTCTGTTCTTTTCATGAACCATACCCGGTGTCACTACATGTCTGTTCTTTTCATGAACCACAGCCAGTATCACTGCATGTCAGTTCTTTTCATGAACCACATAAGGATCCACCAGTCTCATTCGATGTGTGTTCTTCTCATGAACCATACGTGGATCCACCGGTGTCATTGCATGTCTGTTCCTCTAAACAAACCACATAAGGATCCAACAGTGTCATTGCGTGTCTGCTCTTTTCATGAACCACACCCAGTGTCATTGCATGTGTGTTCTTCTATACAAACAACTAAGGATCCACCAGTGTCATTGGATGTTTGTTCTTTTCATGAACCACACCTAGTGTCATTGCATGTTTGTTCTTCTAAAGAAACCACATAAGTCATTGCATGTCTGTTCTTTTCATGAACCACACCCGGTGTCATTGCTTGTGTGTTCCTCTAGGCAGACAACATAAGGATCCACCGGTGTCATTGCATGTCATTCCTCTAAACAAACCACATAAGGATCCACCAGTGTCATTGGATGTGTGTTCTTCTCATGAACCACACGTGGATCCACCGGTGTCATTGCATGTATGTTCCTCTAAACAGACCACATAAGGATCCACTAGTGTCATTGCATGTCTGTTCTTTTCATGAACCACAGCCACTGGCATTGCATGTGTGTTCTTCTAAACAAACCACATAAGGATCCACCAGTGTCATTGCATGTCTGTTCTTTTCATGAACCACATAAGGATCCACAGTGTCATTGCATGTCTATTCTTTTCATGAACCATACCAAGTGTCCTTTGCATGTCATTCTTTTCATGAACCACATAAGGATCCACCAATGTCATTGGATGTGTGTTCTTCTCATGAACCACATGGATCCACCGGTGTCATTGCATGTCTGTTCTCTAAACAAACCACATAAGGATCCACAGTGTCATTGCATATACATTCTTTTCATGAACCACACCCAGTGTCATTGCATGTGTGTTCTTCTAATTAAACCACATAAGGATCCACAGTGTCATTGCGTGTACATTCTTTTCATGAACCACATAAGGATCCACCAGTGTCATTGCATATCTGTTCTTTTCATGAACCACACCTAGTATCATTGCATGTGTGTTCTTTTCATGAACCATAGCTAGAGTCATTGCATGTACATTCTTTTCATGAATCACACCGGTGTCATTGCATATGCATTCTTTTCATGAACCCGGACCGGTGTCCTTGCATGTCTATTCTTTTCATGAACCACATAAGGATCCACCGGTGTCATTGGATGTGTGTTCTTTTAAACAAACCACTGCGTGGACACACGGTGTCATTGCATGTTTGTTCTTTTCATGAACCACATAAGGATCCACGGTTTCATTGCATGTACATTCTTTTCATGAACCACACCCAATGTCACTGCATGTGTGTTCTTCTCATGAACCACATGTGGATCCACCAATGTCATTGCATGTTTGTTCCTCAAAACAAACCACATAAGGATCCACTAGTGTCATTGCATGTCTGTTCTTTTCATGAACCACACCCAGTGCCATTGAATGTGTGTTCTTCTAAACAAACCACATAAGGAACCACCAGTGTCATTGCATGTCTGTTCTTTTCATGAACCACTCCGAGTGTCATTGCATGTGTGTTCTTTTCACGAACCACAGCTAGAGTCATTGCATGTTTGTTCTTTTCATGAACCACACCGGTGTCATTGCATGTCATTCTTTTCATGAACCACACCGGTGTCATTGCATGTACATTCTTTTCATGAACCACAGCCAGTGTCACTGCATGTCAGTTCTTTTCATGAACCACATAAGGATCCACCAGTCTCATTCGATGTGTGTTCTTCTCATGAACCATACGTGGATCCACCGGTGTCATTGCATGTCTGTTCCTCTAAACAAACCACATAAGGATCCACCAGTGTCATTGCGTGTCTGCTCTTTTCATGAACCACACCCAGTGTCATTGCATGTGTGTTCTTCTATACAAACAACTAAGGATCCACCAGTGTCATTGGATGCATTCTTTTCATGAACCACACCTAGTGTCATTGCATGTGTGTTCTTCTAAAGAAACCACATAAGTCATTGCATACATTCTTTTCATGAACCACACCGGTGTCATTGCTTGTGTGTTCTCTAGACAGACAACATAAGGATCCACCGGTGTCATTGCATGTCTGTTCCTCTAAACAAACCACATAAGGATCCACCAGTGTCATTGGATGTGTGTTCTTCTCATGAACCACACATGAATCCACCGGTGTCATTGTATGTCTATTCCTCTAAACAAACCACATAAGGATCCACTAGTATCATTGCATGTCTGTTCTTTTCATGAACCACACCCAATGTCATTGCATGTGTGTTCTTCTAAACAAACCACATAAGGATCCACCAGTGTCATTGCATATCATTCTTTTCATGACCCACATAAGGATCCACGGTGTCATTGCATGTCTATTCTTTTCATGAACCATACCAAGTGTCCTTTGCATGTACATTCTTTTCATGAACCACATAAGGATCAACCAATGTCATTGGATGTGTGTTCTTCTAATGAAACACACTTGGCTCCACCGGTTTCATTGCATGTTTGTTCCTCTAAACAAACCACATAAGGATCCACCAGTGTCATTGCATATACATTCTTTTCATGAACCACACCGGTGTCATTGCATGTGTGTTCTTCTAAAAAACCACATAAGGATCCACGGTCTCATTGCATGTCTGTTCTTTTGATGAACCACACATAAGGATCCACCAGTGTCATTGCATATCTGTTCTTTTCATGAACCACACCTAGTATCATTGCATGTGTGTTCTTTTCATGAACCATAGCTAGAGTCATTGCATGTCTGTTCTTTTCATGAATCACACCCAGTGTCATTGCATGTCTGTACTTTTCATGAACCACACCCAGTGTCACTTCATGTCTATTCTTTTCATGAACCACATAAGGATCCACCTGTGTCATTGTATGTGTGTTCTTCTAAACAAACTGCGTGGACACACTTGGTGTCATTGCATGTTTGTTCTTTTCATGAACCACACATAAGGATCCACAGGTTGCATTGCATATGCATTCTTTTCATGAACCACACCCAATGTCACTGCATGTCTGTTCTTTTCATGAACCACATAAGGATCCGCTAGTGTCATTGGATGTGTGTTCTTCTCATGAACCACATGTGGATCCACCGATGTCATTGCATATACATTTCCTCAAAACAAACCACATAAGGATCCACAGTGTCATTGCATGTACATTCTTTTCATGAACCACATCCGGTGTCATTGCATGTGTGTTCTTCTAAACAAACCACATAAGGATCCACCGGTGTCATTGCATATACATTCTTTTCATGAACCACTCCGGTGTCATTGCATGTGTGTTCTTTTCATGAACACAGCTAGAGTCATTGCATATGTCATTCTTTTCATGAACCACACCCGGTGTCATTGCATATACATTCTTTTCATGAACCATACCGGTGTCACTACATATACATTCTTTTCATGAACCACGGCCGGTATCCTTTGCATGTCGTTATTTTCATGAACCACATAAGGATCCACCGGTGTCATTGGATGTGTGTTCTTCTCATGAACCATATTGGATCCACGGTGTCATTGCATGGCTGTTCCTCTAAACAAACCATAAGGATCCACCGTGTCATTGCGTGTCTGCTCTTTTCATGAACCACACCCAGTGTCATTGCATGTGTGTTCTTCTATACAAACCAACTAAGGATCCACCAGTGTCATTGGATGTACATTCTATTCATGAACCACACCCGGTGTCATTGCATGTGTGTTCTTTTCATGAACCACAGCTAGAGTCATTGCATGTACATTCTTTTCATGAACCACACCCGGTGTCATTGCATATGCTGTTATTTTCATGAACCACACCCGGTGTCACTTTGCATGTCTGTTCTTCTCATGAACCACATAAGGATCCACTAGTGTCATTGGATGTGTGTTCTTCTCATGAACCACACATGGATCCACCGGTGTCATTGCGTGTACATTCCTCTAAACAAACCACATAAGGATCCACCGGTGTCATTGCATACATTCTTTTCATGAACCACACATAAGGATCCACCAGTGTCATTGCATGTCTGTTCTTTTCATGAACCACACCCAGTGCCATTGCATGTGTGTTCTTCTAAACAAACCACATAAGTCATTGCATATCTGTTCTTTTCATGAACCACACAAGGATCTACCAGTGTCATCGGATGTGTGTTCTTATCATGAACCACATAAGGATCTACCAGTGTCATTGAATGTGTGTTCTTCTCATGAACCACATGTGGATCCACCGGTGTCATTGCATGTCTGTTCCTCTAAACAAACCACATAAGGATCCACCAGTGTCATTGCATGTCTGTTCTTTTCATGAACCACACCGAGTGTCATTACATGTGTGTTCTTCTAAACAAACCACATAAGGATCCACTAGTGTCATTGCATGTCTGTTCTTTTCATGAACCACACCGAGTGTCATTACATGTGTGTTCTTCTAAACAAACCACATAAGGATCCACCAATGTCGTTGCATGTCTGTTCTTTTCATGAACCACACCCAATGTCACTTCATGTCTGTTCTTTTCATGAACCACATAAGGATCCACCAGTGTCATTGGATGTGTGTTCTTCTCATGAACCACATGTGGATCCACCGATGTCATTGCATGTCTGTTCCTCAAAACAAACCACATAAGGATCCACCAGTGTCATTGCATGTACATTCTTTTCATGAACCACCCAGTGTCATTGCATGTGTGTTCCTCTAAATAAACTACATAAGGATCCACCAGTGTCATTGCATGTCTGTTCTTTTCATGAACCACACAAGGATCTAGCAGTGTCATTGGATGTCTATTCTATTCATGAACCACATAAGGATCTACCAGTGTCATTGGATGTGTGTTCTTCTCATGAACCACACGTGGGTCCACTGGTGTCATTACATGTATCTTCCTCTAAAGAAACCACATAAGGATCCACCAGTGTAATTGCATGTCTGTTCTTTTCATGAACCACACCCAATGTCATTACATGTGTGTTCTTCTAAACAAACCACATAAGGATCCACCAGTGTCATTGCATGTCTGTTCTTTTCATGAACCACATAAGGATCCACCAGTGTCATTGCATGTCTATTCTTTTCATGAACCATACCCAGTGTCACTGCATATACATTCTTTTCATGAACCACATAAGGATCCACCAATGTCATTGGATGTGTGTTCTTCTCATGAACCACACATGGATCCACCAGTGTCATTGCATGTCTGTTCCTCTAAACAAACCACATAAGGATCCACCAGTGTCATTGCATGTCTGTTCTTTTCATGAACCACACATAAGGATCCACCAGTGTCATTGCATATCTGTTTTTTTCATGAACCACACCTAGTATCATTGCATGTGTGTTCTTTTCATGAACCACAGCTAGAGTCATTGCATGTCTGTTCTTTTCATGAACCACACCCAGTGTCATTGCATGTGCATTCTTTTCATGAACAACACCGGTGTCCTTGCATGTCTATTCTTTTCATGAACCACATAAGGATCCACGGTGTCATTGGATGTGTGTTCTTCTAAACAAACCACGTGGATCCACGGTGTCATTGCATGTCATTCTTTTCATGAACCACACATAAGGATCCACCAGCTTCATTGCATGTCTGTTATTTTTCATGAACCACACCTAGTGTCATTGCATGTGTGTTCTTTTCATGAACCACAACTAGAGTTGTGCATATACATTCTTTTCATGAACCACACCCAGTGTTAGTGCATGTGTGTTCTATTCATGAACCACACCCGGTGTCACTGCATGTCAGTTCTTTTCATGCACCACATAAGGATCCACAGTGTCATTGGATGTGTGTTCTTCTCATGAACCACACGGATCCACCGGTTTCATTGCATGTCTGTTCTTTTCATGCACCACATAAGGATCCACCGGTGTCATTGGATGTGTGTTCTTCTCATGAACCACACGGATCCACCGTGTCATTGCATGTCATTCTTTTCATGAACCACATAAGGATCCACGGTGTCATTGCATGTCTATTCTTTTCATGAACCATACCCGGTGTCATTGCATGTGCATTCTTTTCATGAACCACATAAGGATCCACCAAAGTCATTGGATGTGTGTTCTTCTCATGAACCACATGGATCCACCGGTGTCATTGCATGTCATTCCTCTAAACAAACCACATAAGGATCCACAGTGTCATTGCATGTACATTCTTTTCATGAACCACACCTAGTGTCATTGCATGTGTGTTCTTCTAAATAAACCACATAAGGATCCACCAGTGTCATTGCTTGTCTGTTCTTTTCATGAACCACACATAAGGATCCACCAGTGTCATTGCATATCTGTTCTTTTCATGACCACACCTAGTATCATTGCATGTGTGTTCTTTTCATGAACCACAGCTAGAGTCATTGCATGTCTGTTCTTTTCATGAACCACACCCAGTGTCATTGCATGTCTGTTCTTTTCATGAACTGGGGTGTCACTGCATGTCTATTCTTTTCATGAACCACATAAGGATCCACCAGTGTCATTGGATGTGTGTTCTTTTAAACAAACCACACGTGGACACACCGGTGTCATTGCATGTTTGTTCTTTTCATGAACCACACATAAGGATCCACCAGTTTCATTGCATGTCTGTTCTTTTCATGAACCACACCCAATGTCACTGCATGTGTGTTCTTCTCATGAACCACATGTGGATCCACCAATGTCATTGCATGTTTGTTCCTCAAAACAAACCACATAAGGATCCACTAGTGTCATTGCATGTCTGTTCTTTTCATGAACCACACCCAGTGTCATTGCATGTGTGTTCTTCTAAACAAACCACATAAGGATCCACCAGTGTCATTGCATGTCTGTTCTTTTCATGAACCACTCCGAGTGTCATTGCATGTGTGTTCTTTTCACGAACCACAGCTAGAGTCATTGCATGTCTGTTCTTTTCATGAACCACACCAAGTGTCATTGCATGTCTGTTCTTTTCATGAACCACACCCGGTGTCACTGCATGTCTTTTCTTTTCATGAACCACAACTAGTGTCACTGCATGTCAGTTCTTTTCATGAACCACATAAGGATCCACCAGTCTCATTCGATGTGTGCTCTTCTCATGAACCATACGTGGATCCACCGGTGTCATTGCATGTCTGTTCCTCTAAACAAACCACATAAGGATCCACCAGTGTCATTGCGTGTCTGCTCTTTTCATGAACCACACCCAGTGTCATTGCATGTGTGTTCTTCTATACAGACAACTAAGGATCCATCAGTGTCATTGGATGTCTGTTCTTTTCATGAACCACACCTAGTGTCATTGCATGTGTGTTCTTCTAAAGAAACCACATAAGTCATTGCATGTCTGTTCTTTTCATGAACCACACCCGGTGTCATTGCTTGTGTGTTCCTCTAGACAGACAACATAAGGATCCACCGGTGTCATTGCATGTCTGTTCCTCTAAACAAACCACATAAGGATCCACCAGTGTCATTGGATGTGTGTTCTTCTCATGAACCACACATGAATCCACCGGTGTCATTGCATGTATGTTCCTCTAAACAAACCACATAAGGATCCACTAGTATCATTGCATGTCTGTTCTTTTCATGAACCACACCCAATGTCATTGCATGTGTGTTCTTCTAAACAAACCACATAAGGATCCACCAGTGTCATTGCATATCTGTTCTTTTCATGAACCACATAAGGATCCACCAGTGTCATTGCATGTCTATTCTTTTCATGAACCATACCAAGTGTCACTGCATGTCTGTTCTTTTCATGAACCACATAAGGATCCACCAATGTCATTGGATGTGTGTTCTTCTCATGAACCACACATGGATCCACTGGTCTCATTGCATGTCTGTTCCTCTAAACAAACCACATAAGGATCCACTAGTGTCATTGCATGTCTGTTCTTTTCATGAACCACACCCAGTGTTATTGCATGTGTGTTCTTCTAAATAAACCACATAAGGATCCACCAGTGTCATTGCATGTCTGTTCTTTTCATGAACCACACATAAGGATCCACCAGTGTCATTGCATGTCTGTTCTTTTCATGAACCACACCCAATGTCACTTCATGTCTGTTCTTTTCATGAACCACATAAGGATCCACCAGTGTCATTGGATGTGTGTTCTTCTCATGAACCACATGTGGATCCACCGATGTCATTGCATGTCTGTTCCTCAAAACAAACCACATAAGGATCCACCAGTGTCATTGCATGTCTGTTCTTTTCATGAACCACACCCAGTGTCATTGCATGTGTGTTCCTCTAAATAAACTACATAAGGATCCACCAGTGTCATTGCATGTCTGTTCTTTTCATGAACCACACAAGGATCTAGCAGTGTCATTGGATGTCTATTCTATTCATGAACCACATAAGGATCTACCAGTGTCATTGGATGTGTGTTCTTCTCATGAACCACACGTGGGTCCACCGTGTCATTACATGTATCCTCTAAAGAAACCACATAAGGATCCACCAGTGTAATTGCATATGCATTTCTTTTCATGAACCACACCCAATGTCATTTCATGTGTGTTCTTCTAAACAAACCACATAAGGATCCACAGTGTCATTGCATGTCTATTCTTTTCATGAACCACATAAGGATCCACCAGTGTCATTGCATGTCTATTCTTTTCATGAACCAGACCGGTGTCACTGCATGTACATTCTTTTCATGAACCACATAAGGATCCACCAATGTCATTGGATGTGTGTTCTTCTCATGAACCACATGGATCCACCAGTGTCATTGCATGTCATTCCTCTAAACAAACCACATAAGGATCCACGGTGTCATTGCATGCATTCTTTTCATGAACCACATAAGGATCCACCGTGTCATTGCATATCATTTTTTTCATGAACCACACCTAGTATCATTGCATGTGTGTTCTTTTCATGAACCACAGCTAGAGTCATTGCATGTCATTCTTTTCATGAACCACACCAGTGTCATTGCATGTCTGTTCTTTTCATGAACAACACCGGTGTCCTTTGCATGTCTATTCTTTTCATGAACCACATAAGGATCCACCGTGTCATTGGATGTGTGTTCTTCTAAACAAACCCACGTGGATCCACGGTGTCATTGCATGTCTGTTCTTTTCATGAACCACACATAAGGATCCACCAGCTTCATTGCATGTCTGTTCTTTTTCATTAACCACACCTAGTGTCATTGCATGTGTGTTCTTTTCATGAACCACAACTAGAGTTATTGCATGTCTGTTCTTTTCATGAACCACACCCAGTGTTAGTGCATGTGTGTTCTATTCATGAACCACACCCGGTGTCACTGCATGTCAGTTCTTTTCATGCACCACATAAGGATCCACCAGTGTCATTGGATGTGTGTTCTTCTCATGAACCACGTGGATCCACCGTTTCATTGCATGTACATTCTTTTCATGCACCACATAAGGATCCACCAGTGTCATTGGATGTGTGTTCTTCTCATGAACCACACGTGGATCCACGGTGTCATTGCATGTCTGTTCTTTCATGAACCACATAAGGATCCACCGGTGTCATTGCATGTCTATTCTTTTCATGAACCATACCAGTGTCATTGCATGTACATTCTTTTCATGAACCACATAAGGATCCACCAAAGTCATTGGATGTGTTCTTCTCATGAACCACATGGATCCACCGGTGTCATTGCATGTCTTCCTCTAAACAAACCACATAAGGATCCACCAGTGTCATTGCATGTCTGTTCTTTTCATGAACCACACCTAGTGTCATTGCATGTGTGTTCTTCTAAATAAACCACATAAGGATCCACCAGTGTCATTGCTTGTCTGTTCTTTTCATGAACCACACATAAGGATCCACCAGTGTCATTGCATATCTGTTCTTTTCATGACCACACCTAGTATCATTGCATGTGTGTTCTTTTCATGAACCACAGCTAGAGTCATTGCATGTCTGTTCTTTTCATGAACCACACCCGGTGTCATTGCATGTACATTCTTTTCATGAACTGGACTTCGGTGTCACTCATGTCTATTCTTTTCATGAACCACATAAGGATCCACCAGTGTCATTGGATGTGTGTTCTTTTAAACAAACCACACGTGGACACACCGGTGTCATTGCATGTTTGTTCTTTTCATGAACCACACATAAGGATCCACCAGTTTCATTGCATGTCTGTTCTTTTCATGAACCACACCCAATGTCACTGCATGTGTGTTCTTCTCATGAACCACATGTGGATCCACCAATGTCATTGCATGTTTGTTCCTCAAAACAAACCACATAAGGATCCACTAGTGTCATTGCATGTCTGTTCTTTTCATGAACCACACCCAGTGTCATTGCATGTGTGTTCTTCTAAACAAACCACATAAGGATCCACCAGTGTCATTGCATGTCTGTTCTTTTCATGAACCACTCCGAGTGTCATTGCATGTGTGTTCTTTTCACGAACCACAGCTAGAGTCATTGCATGTCTGTTCTTTTCATGAACCACACCCAGTGTCATTGCATATACATTCTTTTCATGAACCACACCCGGTGTCACTGCATGTCTGTTCTTTTCATGAACCACAGCCAGTGTCACTGCATGTCAGTTCTTTTCATGAACCACATAAGGATCCACCAGTCTCATTCGATGTGTGTTCTTCTCATGAACCATACGTGGATCCACCGGTGTCATTGCATGTCTGTTCCTCTAAACAAACCACATAAGGATCCACCAGTGTCATTGCGTGTCTGCTCTTTTCATGAACCACACCCAGTGTCATTGCATGTGTGTTCTTCTATACAAACAACTAAGGATCCACCAGTGTCATTGGATGTACATTCTTTCCATGAACCACACCTAGTGTCATTGCATGTGTGTTCTTCTAAAGAAACCACATAAGTCATTGCATGTCTGTTCTTTTCATGAACCACACCCGGTGTCATTGCTTGTGTGTTCCTCTAGACAGACAACATAAGGATCCACCGGTGTCATTGCATGTCTGTTCCTCTAAACAAACCACATAAGGATCCACCAGTGTCATTGGATGTGTGTTCTTCTCATGAACCACACATGAATCCACCGGTGTCATTGCATGTATGTTCCTCTAAACAAACCACATAAGGATCCACTAGTATCATTGCATGTCTGTTCTTTTCATGAACCACACCCAATGTCATTGCATGTGTGTTCTTCTAAACAAACCACATAAGGATCCACCAGTGTCATTGCATATCTGTTCTTTTCATGAACCACATAAGGATCCACCAGTGTCATTGCATGTCTATTCTTTTCATGAACCATACCAAGTGTCACTGCATGTCTGTTCTTTTCATGAACCACATAAGGATCCACCAATGTCATTGGATGTGTGTTCTTCTCATGAACCACACATGGATCCACTGGTCTCATTGCATGTCTGTTCCTCTAAACAAACCACATAAGGATCCACTAGTGTCATTGCATGTCTGTTCTTTTCATGAACCACACCCAGTGTTATTGCATGTGTGTTCTTCTAAATAAACCACATAAGGATCCACCAGTGTCATTGCATGTACATTCTTTTCATGAACCACACATAAGGATCCACCGGTGTCATTGCATGTATTTTCATTTCATGAACCTCACCCAATGTCACTTCATGTCTGTTCTTTTCATGAACCACATAAGGATCCACCAGTGTCATTGGATGTGTGTTCTTCTCATGAACCACATGTGGATCCACCGATGTCATTGCATGTCTGTTCCTCAAAACAAACCACATAAGGATCCACCAGTGTCATTGCATGTCTGTTCTTTTCATGAACCACACCCAGTGTCATTGCATGTGTGTTCCTCTAAATAAACTACATAAGGATCCACCAGTGTCATTGCATGTCTGTTCTTTTCATGAACCACACAAGGATCTAGCAGTGTCATTGGATGTCTATTCTATTCATGAACCACATAAGGATCTACCAGTGTCATTGGATGTGTGTTCTTCTCATGAACCACACGTGGGTCCACTGGTGTCATTACATGTATCTTCCTCTAAAGAAACCACATAAGGATCCACCAGTGTAATTGCATGTCTGTTCTTTTCATGAACCACACCCAATGTCATTACATGTGTGTTCTTCTAAACAAACCACATAAGGATCCACCAGTGTCATTGCATGTCTGTTCTTTTCATGAACCACATAAGGATCCACCAGTGTCATTGCATGTCTATTCTTTTCATGAACCATACCCAGTGTCACTGCATGTCAGTTCTTTTCATGAACCACATAAGGATCCACCAATGTCATTGGATGTGCGTTCTTCTCATGAACCACACGTGGATCCACCGGTGCCATTGCATGTTTGTTCCTCGAAACAAACCACATAAGGATCCACGGTGTCATTGCATGTCATTCTTTTCATGAACCACACATAAGGATCCACAGTGTCATTGCATATCATTTTTTCATGAACCACACCTAGTATCATTGCATGTGTGTTCTTTTCATGAACCACAGCTAGAGTCATTGCATGTCATTCTTTTCATGAACCACACCCGGTGTCATTGCATGTCTGTTCTTTTCATGAACAACACCGGTGTCATTGCATGTCTATTCTTTTCATGAACCACATAAGGATCCACCGGTGTCATTGGATGTGTTCTTCTAAACAAACCACACGTGGATCCACGGTGTCATTGCATGTCTGTTCTTTTCATGAACCACACATAAGGATCCACCAGCTTCATTGCATGTCTATTCTTTTTCATGAACCACACCTAGTGTCATTGCATGTGTGTTCTTTTCATGAACCACAACTAGAGTTATTGCATATACATTCTTTTCATGAACCACACCCAGTGTTAGTGCATGTGTGTTCTATTCATGAACCACACCCGGTGTCACTGCATGTCAGTTCTTTTCATGCACCACATAAGGATCCACCAGTGTCATTGGATGTGTGTTCTTCTCATGAACCACACGTGGATCCACCGGTTTCATTGCATGTCTGTTCTTTTCATGAACCACATAAGGATCCACCAGTGTCATTGGATTTGTGTTCTTCTCATGAACAACACGTGGATCCACCAGAGTCATTTCATGTCTGTTCTTTTCATGAACCACATAGGATCCACCAGTGTCATTGCATGTCTATTCTTTTCATGAACCATACCCAGTGTCACTGCATGTCTGTTCTTTTCATGAACCACATAAGGATCCACCAAAGTCATTGGATGTGTGTTCTTCTCATGAACCACACATGGATCCACCGGTGTCATTGCATGTGCATTCCTCTAAACAAACCACATAAGGATCCACAGTGTCATTGCATGTACATTCTTTTCATGAACCACACCTAGTGTCATTGCATGTGTGTTCTTCTAAATAAACCACATAAGGATCCACAGTGTCATTGCTTATGCATTCTTTTCATGAACCACACATAAGGATCCACCGGTGTCATTGCATATCTGTTCTTTTCATGACCACACCTAGTATCATTGCATGTGTGTTCTTTTCATGAACCACAGCTAGAGTCATTGCATGTTTCTTTTCATGAACCACACCGGTGTCATTGCATGTCTGTTCTTTTCATGAACCAGACTCGGTGTCACTGCATGTCTATTCTTTTCATGAACCACATAAGGATCCACCAGTGTCATTGGATGTGTGTTCTTTTAAACAAACCACACGTGGACACACCGGTGTCATTGCATGTTTGTTCTTTTCATGAACCACACATAAGGATCCACCAGTTTCATTGCATGTCTGTTCTTTTCATGAACCACACCCAATGTCACTGCATGTGTGTTCTTCTCATGAACCACATGTGGATCCACCAATGTCATTGCATGTTTGTTCCTCAAAACAAACCACATAAGGATCCACTAGTGTCATTGCATGTCTGTTCTTTTCATGAACCACACCCAGTGTCATTGCATGTGTGTTCTTCTAAACAAACCACATAAGGATCCATCGGTGTCACTGCATGTCTGTTCTTTTCATGAACCACTCCGAGTGTCATTGCATGTGTGTTCTTTTCACGAACCACAGCTAGAGTCATTGCATGTCTGTTCTTTTCATGAACCACACCCAGTGTCATTGCATGTCTGTTCTTTTCATGAACCACACCCGGTGTCACTGCATGTCTGTTCTTTTCATGAACCACAGCCAGTGTCACTGCATGTCAGTTCTTTTCATGAACCACATAAGGATCCACCAGTCTCATTCGATGTGTGTTCTTCTCATGAACCATACGTGGATCCACCGGTGTCATTGCATGTCTGTTCCTCTAAACAAACCACATAAGGATCCACCAGTGTCATTGCGTGTCTGCTCTTTTCATGAACCACACCCAGTGTCATTGCATGTGTGTTCTTCTATACAAACAACTAAGGATCCACCAGTGTCATTGGATGTCTGTTCTTTTCATGAACCACACCTAGTGTCATTGCATGTGTGTTCTTCTAAAGAAACCACATAAGTCATTGCATGTCTGTTCTTTTCATGAACCACACCCGGTGTCATTGCTTGTGTGTTCCTCTAGACAGACAACATAAGGATCCACCGGTGTCATTGCATGTCTGTTCCTCTAAACAAACCACATAAGGATCCACCAGTGTCATTGGATGTGTGTTCTTCTCATGAACCACACATGAATCCACCGGTGTCATTGCATGTATGTTCCTCTAAACAAACCACATAAGGATCCACTAGTATCATTGCATGTCTGTTCTTTTCATGAACCACACCCAATGTCATTGCATGTGTGTTCTTCTAAACAAACCACATAAGGATCCACCAGTGTCATTGCATATCTGTTCTTTTCATGAACCACATAAGGATCCACCAGTGTCATTGCATGTCTATTCTTTTCATGAACCATACCAAGTGTCACTGCATGTCTGTTCTTTTCATGAACCACATAAGGATCCACCAATGTCATTGGATGTGTGTTCTTCTCATGAACCACACATGGATCCACTGGTCTCATTGCATGTCTGTTCCTCTAAACAAACCACATAAGGATCCACTAGTGTCATTGCATGTCTGTTCTTTTCATGAACCACACCCAGTGTTATTGCATGTGTGTTCTTCTAAATAAACCACATAAGGATCCACCAGTGTCATTGCATGTCTGTTCTTTTCATGAACCACACATAAGGATCCACCAGTGTCATTGCATATCTGTTCTTTTCATGAACCACACCTAGTATCATTGCATGTGTGTTCTTTTCATGAACCACAGCTAGAGTCATTGCATGTCTATTCTTTTCATGAACCACACCCAGTGTCATTGCATGTCTGTTCTTTTCATGAACCACACCCGGTGTCACTGCATGTCTATTCTTTTCATGAACCACATAAGGATCCACCAGTGTCATTGGATGTGTGTTCTTCTAAACAAACCACACGTGGATCCACCGGTGTCATTGCATGTCTGTTCTTTTCATGAACCACACATAAGGATCCACCAGTTTCATTGCATGTCTGTTCTTTTTCATGAACCACACCTAGTGTCATTGCATGTGTATTCTTTTCATGAACCACAACTAGAGTCATTGCATGTCTGTTCTTTTCATGAACCACACCCACTGTTAGTTCATGTGTGTTCTTTTCATGAACCACACCCGGTGTCACTGCATGTCAGTTCTTTTCATGCACCACATAAGGATCCACCAGTGTCATTGGATGTGTGTTGTTCTCATGAACCACACGTGGATCCACCGGTGTCATTGCATGTCTGTTCTTTTCATGAACCACACATAAGGATCCACCAGTGTCATTCCATGTCGGTTCTTTTCATGAACCACACCCAGTGTCATTGCATGTGTGTTCTTTTCATGAACCACAACCAGTGTCATTGCATGTGTGTTCTTCTAAACAAACCACATAAGGATCCACCAGTGTCATTGCTTGTCTTTTCTTTTCATGAACCACACCCAGTGTCATTGCATGTGTGTTCTTCTAAACAAACCACATAAGTCATTGCATGTCTGTTCTTTTAATGAACCACACCCAATGTCATTGCATGTGTGTTCTTATAAACAAACCACATAAGTACTTACATGTCTGTTCTTTTCATGAACCACACCCAGTGTAATTGCATGTGTTTTCTTTTCATGAACCACACCCGGTGTCACTTCATGTGTGTTCTTTTCATGAACCACAGATAGAGTCATTGCATGTTTGTTCTTTTCATGAACCACACCCAGTGTTAGTGCATGTCTGTTCTTTTCATGAACCACACCCGGTGTCATTGCATGTTTGTTCTTCTAAACAAACCACATGAGGATCCACCAGTGTCATTGCATGTCTGTTCTTTTCATGAACCACACATAAGGATCCACCAGTGTCATTGCATGTCTGTTCTTTTCATGAACCACACCCAGTGTTATTGCATGTGTGTTCTTTTCATGAACCACAGCTAGAGTCATTGCATGTCTGTTCTTTTCATGAATCACACCCAGTGTCATTGCATGTCTGTTCTTTTCATGAACCACACCCAGTGTCACTTCATGTCTATTCTTTTCATGAACCACATAAGGATCCACCTGTGTCATTGGATGTGTGTTTTTCTAAACAAACCACACGTGGACACACCGGTGTCATTGCATGTTTGTTCTTTTCATGAACCACACATAAGGATCCACCAGTTGCATTGCATGTCTGTTCTTTTCATGAACCACACCCAATGTCACTGCATGTCTGTTCTTTTCATGAACCACATAAGGATCCGCTAGTGTCATTGGATGTGTGTTCTTCTCATGAACCACATGTGGATCCACCGATGTCATTGCATGTCTGTTCCTCAAAACAAACCACATAAGGATCCACCAGTGTCATTGCATGTCTGTTCTTTTCATGAACCACATCCAGTGTCATTGCATGTGTGTTCTTCTAAACAAACCACATAAGGATCCACCAGTGTCATTGCATGTCTGTTCTTTTCATGAACCACTCCCAGTGTCATTGCATGTGTGTTCTTTTCATGAACCACAGCTAGAGTCATTGCATGTCATTCTTTTCATGAACCACACCCAGTGTCATTGCATGTCTGTTCTTTTCATGAACCATACCCGGTGTCACTACATGTCTGTTCTTTTCATGAACCACAGCCAGTATCACTGCATGTCAGTTCTTTTCATGAACCACATAAGGATCCACCAGTGTCATTGGATGTGTGTTCTTCTCATGAACCATACGTGGATCCACCGGTGTCATTGCATGTCTGTTCCTCTAAACAAACCACATAAGGATCCACCAGTGTCATTGCGTGTCTGCTCTTTTCATGAACCACACCCAGTGTCATTGCATGTGTGTTCTTCTATACAAACCAACTAAGGATCCACCAGTGTCATTGGATGTCTGTTCTTTTCATGAACCACACCCAGTGTCATTGCATGTGTGTTCTTTTCATGAACCACAGCTAGAGTCATTGCATGTCTCTTCTTTTCATGAACCACACCCAGTGTCATTGCATGTATACATTATTTTCATGAACCACAGCCGGTGTCACTGCATGTCTGTTCTTCTCATGAACCACATAAGGATCCACTAGTGTCATTGGATGTGTGTTCTTCTCATGAACCACACATGGATCCACCGGTGTCATTGCGTGTCTGTTCCTCTAAACAAACCACATAAGGATCCACCAGTGTCATTGCATGTCTGTTCTTTTCATGAACCACACATAAGGATCCACCAGTGTCATTGCATGTCTGTTCTTTTCATGAACCACACCCAGTGTCATTGCATGTGTGTTCTTCTAAACAAACCACATAAGTCATTGCATATCTATTCTTTTCATGAACCACACGAGGATCTACCAGTGTCATTGGATGTGTGTTCTTATCGTGAACCACATAAGGATCTACAGGTGTCATTGGATGTGTGTTCTTCTCATGAACCACACGTGGATCCACCGGTGTCATTGCATGTCTGTTCCTCTAAACAAACCACATAAGGATCCACCAGTGTCATTGCATGTCTGTTCTTTTCATGAACCACACCGAGTGTCATTACATGTGTGTTCTTGTAAACAAACCACATAAGGATCCACCAATGTCGTTGCATGTCTGTTCTTTTCATGAACCACATAAGGATCCACCAGTGTCATTGCATGTCTGTTCTTTTTATGAACCACATAAGGATCCACCAGTGTCATTGCATGTCTGTTCTTTTCATGAACCACACCCAATGTCACTTCATGTCATTCTTTTCATGAACCACATAAGGATCCACAGTGTCATTGGATGTGTGTTCTTCTCATGAACCACATGTGGATCCACCGATGTCATTGCATGTACATTTCCTCAAAACAAACCACATAAGGATCCACCGTGTCATTGCATGTACATTCTTTTCATGAACCACACCCAGTGTCATTGCATGTGTGTTCCTCTAAATAAACCACATAAGGCCCCACCAGTGTCATTGCATGTCTGTTCTTTTCATGAACCACACAAGGATCTAGCAGTGTCATTGGATGTCTATTCTATTCATGAACCACATAAGGATCTACCAGTGTCATTGGATGTGTGTTCTTCTCATGAACCACGTGGGTCCACTGGTGTCATTACATGTATGTTCCTCTAAAAAATCACATAAGGATCCACCAGTGTAATTGCATGTCTGTTCTTTTCATGAACCACACCCAATGTCATTGCATGTGTGTTCTTCTAAACAAACCACATAAGGATCCACCAGTGTCATTGCATGTCTGTTCTTTTCATGAACCACATAAGGATCCACCAGTGTCATTGCATGTCTATTCTTTTCATGAACCATACCCGGTGTCATTGCATGTCATTTCTTTTCATGAACCACATAGGATCCACCAATGTCATTGGATGTGTGTTCTTCTCATGAACCACACATGGATCCACCAGTGTCATTGCATGTCTGTTCCTCTAAACAAACAACATAAGGATCCACTAGTGTCATTGCATGTCTGTTCTTTTCATGAACCACACCCAGTGTCATTGCATGTGTGTTCTTCTAAATAAACCACATAAGGATCCACCAGTGTCATTGCATGTAAGTTCTTTTCATGAACCACACATAAGGATCCACCAGTGTCATTGCATATCTGTTTTTTTCATGAACCACACCTAGTATCATTGCATGTGTGTTCTTTTCATGAACCACAGCTAGAGTCATTGCATGTCTGTTCTTTTCATGAACCACACCCAGTGTCATTGCATGTCTGTTCTTTTCATGAACAACACCCGGTGTCACTGCATGTCTATTCTTTTCATGAACCACATAAGGATCCACGGTGTCATTGGATGTGTGTTCTTCTAAACAAACCACACGTGGATCCACGGTGTCATTGCATACATTCTTTTCATGAACCACATAAGGATCCACCGGCTTCATTGCATATCTGTTTTTTTCATGAACCACACCTAGTGTCATTGCATGTGTGTTCTTTTCATGAACCACAACTAGAGTTATTGCATGTCTGTTCTTTTCATGAACCACACCCAGTGTTAGTGCATGTGTGTTCTTTTCATGAACCACACACGGTGTCACTGCATGTCAGTTCTTTTCATGCACCACATAAGGATCCACCAGTGTCATTGGATGTGTGTTCTTCTCATGAACCACACGTGGATCCACCGGTTTCATTGCATGTCTATTCTTTTCATGCACCACATAAGGATCCACCAGTGTCATTGGATGTGTGTTCTTCTCATGAACCACACGTGGATCCACCGGTGTCATTGCATGTGTGTTCTTTTCATGAACCACACATAAGGATCCACCAGTGTCATTGCATGTCTGTTCTTTTCATGAACCATACCCAGTGTCACTGCATGTCTGTTCTTTTCATGAACCACATAAGGATCCACCAATGTCATTGGATGTGTGTTCTTCTCATGAACCACACATGGATCCACCAGTGTCATTGCATGTCTGTTCCTCTAAACAAACCACATAAGGATCCACCAGTGTCATTGCATGTCTGTTCTTTTCATGAACCACACCTAGTGTCATTGCATGTGTGTTCTTCTAAATAAACCACATAAGGATCCACCAGTGTCATTGCTTGTCTGTTCTTTTCATGAACCACACATAAGGATCCACCAGTGTCATTGCATATCTGTTCTTTTCATGACCACACCTAGTATCATTGCATGTGTGTTCTTTTCATGAACCACAGCTAGAGTCATTGCATGTCTGTTCTTTTCATGAACCACACCCAGTGTCATTGCATGTCTGTTCTTTTCATGAACCAGACCCGGTGTCACTGCATGTCTATTCTTTTCATGAACCACATAAGGATCCACCAGTGTCATTGGATGTGTGTTCTTTTAAACAAACCACACGTGGACACACCGGTGTCATTGCATGTTTGTTCTTTTCATGAACCACACATAAGGATCCACCAGTTGCATTGCATGTCTGTTCTTTTCATGAACCACACCCAATGTCACTGCATGTCTGTTCTTTTCATGAACCACATAAGGATCCGCTAGTGTCATTGGATGTGTGTTCTTCTCATGAACCACATGTGGATCCACCGATGTCATTGCATGTCTGTTCCTCAAAACAAACCACATAAGGATCCACCAGTGTCATTGCATGTCTGTTCTTTTCATGAACCACATCCAGTGTCATTGCATGTGTGTTCTTCTAAACAAACCACATAAGGATCCACCAGTGTCATTGCATGTCTGTTCTTTTCATGAACCACTCCCAGTGTCATTGCATGTGTGTTCTTTTCATGAACCACAGCTAGAGTCATTGCATGTCTCTTCTTTTCAAGAACCACACCCGGTGTCATTGCATGTACATTCTTTTCATGAACCATACCGGTGTCACTACATATACATTCTTTTCATGAACCACAGCCAGTGTCACTGCATGTCAGTTCTTTTCACGAACCACATAAGGATCCACCAGTGTCATTGGATGTGTGTTCTTCTCATGAACCATACGTGGATCCACCGGTGTCATTGCATGTCTGTTCCTCTAAACAAACCACATAAGGATCCACCAGTGTCATTGCGTGTCTTCTCTTTTCATGAACCACACCCAGTGTCATTGCATGTGTGTTCTTCTATACAAACCAACTAAGGATCCACAAGTGTCATTGGATGTCTGTTCTTTTCATTAACCACACCCAGTGTCATTGCATGTGTGTTCTTTTCATGAACCACAGCTAGAGTCATTGCATGTCTGTTCTTTTCATGAACCACACCCAGTGTCATTGCATATACGTTATTTTCATGAACCACGGCCGGTGTCATTGCATGTCTTCTTATCTTGAACCACATAAGGATCCACTAGTGTCATTGGATGTGTGTTCTTCTCATGAACCACACATGGATCCACCGGTGTCATTGCGTGTCTGTTCCTCTAAACAAACCACATAAGGATCCACCAGTGTCATTGCATGTCTGTTCTTTTCATGAACCACACATAAGGATCCACCAGTGTCATTGCATGTCTGTTCTTTTCATGAACCACACCCAGTGTCATTGCATGTGTGTTCTTCTAAACAAACCACATAAGTCATTGCATATCTATTCTTTTCATGAACCACACAAGGATCTACCAGTGTCATTGGATGTGTGTTCTTATCATGAACCACATAAGGATCTACCAGTGTCATTGAATGTGTGTTCTTCTCATGAACCACATGTGGATCCACCGGTGTCATTGCATGCATTCCTCTAAACAAACCACATAAGGATCCACGGTGTCATTGCATGTACATTCTTTTCATGAACCACACCGAGTGTCATTACATGTGTGTTCTTGTAAACAAACCACATAAGGATCCACCAATGTCGTTGCATGTACATTCTTTTCATGAACCACATAAGGATCCACAGTGTCATTGCATGTCATTCTTTTTATGAACCACATAAGGATCCACCAGTGTCATTGCATGTCTGTTCTTTTCATGAACCACACCCAATGTCACTTCATGTATGTTCTTTTCATGAACCACATAAGGATCCACCAGTGTCATTGGATGTGTGTTCTTCTCATGAACCACATGTGGATCCACCGATGTCATTGCATATGCATTCCTCAAAACAAACCACATAAGGATCCACCGGTGTCATTGCATGTACATTCTTTTCATGAACCACACCCGGTGTCATTGCATGTGTGTTCTCTAAATAAACCACATAAGGCCCCACGGTGTCATTGCATATCATTCTTTTCATGAACCACACAAGGATCTAGCAGTGTCATTGGATGTCTATTCTATTCATGAACCACATAAGGATCTACCAGTGTCATTGGATGTGTGTTCTTCTCATGAACCACACGTGGGTCCACTGGTGTCATTACATGTATGTTCCTCTAAAGAAATCACATAAGGATCCACCAGTGTAATTGCATGTCTGTTCTTTTCATGAACCACACCCAATGTCATTGCATGTGTGTTCTTCTAAACAAACCACATAAGGATCCACCAGTGTCATTGCATGTCTGTTCTTTTCATGAACCACATAAGGATCCACCAGTGTCATTGCATGTCTATTCTTTTCATGAACCATACCCAGTGTCACTGCATGTCTGTTCTTTTCATGAACCACATAAGGATCCACCAATGTCATTGGATGTGTGTTCTTCTCATGAACCACACATGGATCCACCAGTGTCATTGCATGTCTGTTCCTCTAAACAAACAACATAAGGATCCACTAGTGTCATTGCATGTCTGTTCTTTTCATGAACCACACCCAGTGTCATTGCATGTGTGTTCTTCTAAATAAACCACATAAGGATCCACCAGTGTCATTGCATGTCTGTTCTTTTCATGAACCACACATAAGGATCCACCAGTGTCATTGCATATCTGTTTTTTTCATGAACCACACCTAGTATCATTGCATGTGTGTTCTTTTCATGAACCACAGCTAGAGTCATTGCATGTCTGTTCTTTTCATGAACCACACCCAGTGTCATTGCATGTCTGTTCTTTTCATGAACAACACCCGGTGTCACTGCATGTCTATTCTTTTCATGAACCACATAAGGATCCACCAGTGTCATTGGATGTGTGTTCTTCTAAACAAACCACACGTGGATCCACCGGTGTCATTGCATGTCTGTTCTTTTCATGAACCACACATAAGGATCCACCAGCTTCATTGCATGTCTGTTCTTTTTCATGAACCACACCTAGTGTCATTGCATGTGTGTTCTTTTCATGAACCACAACTAGAGTTATTGCATGTCTGTTCTTTTCATGAACCACACCCAGTGTTAGTGCATGTGTGTTCTTTTCATGAACCACACCCGGTGTCACTGCATGTCAGTTCTTTTCATGCACCACATAAGGATCCACCAGTGTCATTGGATGTGTGTTCTTCTCATGAACCACACGTGGATCCACCGGTTTCATTGCATGTCTGTTCTTTTCATGCACCACATAAGGATCCACCAGTGTCATTGGATGTGTGTTCTTCTCATGAACCACACGTGGATCCACCGGTGTCATTGCATACATTCTTTTCATGACCCACCTAAGGATCCACCAGTGACATTGCCTGTCTGTTCTTTTCAGCAACCCTACCCAGTGTCACAGCATGCCTGTTCTTTACCTTAACCACATAAGGATCCACCAATGTCATTGGATGTGTTCTTCTCATGAACCACACATGGATCCACCGTGTCATTGCATGTACATTCCTCTAAACAAACCACATAAGGATCCACAGTGTCATTGCATGTACATTCTTTTCATGAACCACACCCAGTGTCATTGCATGTGTGTTCTTCTAATTAAACCACATAAGGATCCACCAGTGTCATTGCGTGTCTGTTCTTTTCATGAACCACACATAAGGATCCACCAGTGTCATTGCATATCTGTTCTTTTCATGAACCACACCTAGTATCATTGCATGTGTGTTCTTTTCATGAACCACATAGAGTCATTGCATGTCATTCTTTTCATGAACCACACCCAGTGTCATTGCATGTCTGTTCTTTTCATGAACCAGACTCGGTGTCACTGCATGTCTATTCTTTTCATGAACCACATAAGGATCCACCAGTGTCATTGGATGTGTGTTCTTTTAAACAAACCACACGTGGACACACCGGTGTCATTGCATGTTTGTTCTTTTCATGAACCACACATAAGGATCCACCAGTTTCATTGCATGTCTGTTCTTTTCATGAACCACACCCAATGTCACTGCATGTGTGTTCTTCTCATGAACCACATGTGGATCCACCAATGTCATTGCATGTTTGTTCCTCAAAACAAACCACGTAAGGATCCACTAGTGTCATTGCATGTCTGTTCTTTTCATGAACCACACCCAGTGTCATTGCATGTGTGTTCTTCTAAACAAACCACATAAGGATCCACCAGTGTCATTGCATGTCTGTTCTTTTCATGAACCACTCCGAGTGTCATTGCATGTGTGTTCTTTTCACGAACCACAGCTAGAGTCATTGCATGTCTGTTCTTTTCATGAACCACACCCAGTGTCATTGCATGTCTGTTCTTTTCATGAACCACACCCGGTGTCATTGCATGTACATTCTTTTCATGAACCACACGGCCGGTGTCACTGCATGTCATTCTTTTCATGAACCACATAAGGATCCACCAGTCTCATTCGATGTGTGTTCTTCTCATGAACCATACGTGGATCCACCGGTGTCATTGCATATGCATTCCTCTAAACAAACCACATAAGGATCCACCGGTGTCATTGCGTATGCTCTTTTCATGAACCACACCCAGTGTCATTGCATGTGTGTTCTTCTATACAAACAACTAAGGATCCACCAGTGTTATTGGATGTCTGTTCTTTTCATGAACCACACCTAGTGTCATTGCATGTGTGTTCTTCTAAAGAAACCACATAAGTCATTGCATGTCTGTTCTTTTCATGAACCACACCCGGTGTCATTGCTTGTGTGTTCCTCTAGACAGACAACATAAGGACCACCGGTGTCATTGCATGTCCATTCTCTAAACAAACCACATAAGGATCCACCAGTGTCATTGGATGTGTGTTCTTCTCATGAACCACACATGAATCCACCGGTGTCATTGCATGTATGTTCCTCTAAACAAACCACATAAGGATCCACTAGTATCATTGCATGTCTGTTCTTTTCATGAACCACACCCAATGTCATTGCATGTGTGTTCTTCTAAACAAACCACATAAGGATCCACCAGTGTCATTGCATGTCTGTTCTTTTCATGAACCACATAAGGATCCACCAGTGTCATTGCATGTCTATTCTTTTCATGAACCATACCAAGTGTCACTGCATGTCTGTTCTTTTCATGAACCACATAAGGATCCACCAATGTCATTGGATGTGTGTTCTTCTCATGAACCACACATGGATCCACCGGTCTCATTGCATGTCTGTTCCTCTAAACAAACCACATAAGGATCCACTAGTGTCATTGCATGTCTGTTCTTTTCATGAACCACACCCAGTGTTATTGCATGTGTGTTCTTCTAAATAAACCTCATAAGGATCCACCAGTGTCATTGCATGTCTGTTCTTTTCATGAACCACACATAAGGATCCACCAGTGTCATTGCATATCTGTTCTTTTCATGAACCACACCTAGTATCATTGCATGTGTGTTCTTTTCATGAACCACAGCTAGAGTCATTGCATGTCTATTCTTTTCATGAACCACACCCAGTGTCATTGCATGTCTGTTCTTTTCATGAACCACACCCGGTGTCACTGCATGTCTATTCTTTTCATGAACCACATAAGGATCCACCAGTGTCATTGGATGTGTGTTCTTCTAAACAAACCACACGTGGATCCACCGGTGTCATTGCATGTCTGTTCTTTTCATGAACCACACATAAGGATCCACCAGTTTCATTGCATGTCTGTTCTTTTTCATGAACCACACCTAGTGTCATTGCATGTGTATTCTTTTCATGAACCACAACTAGAGTCATTGCATGTCTGTTCTTTTCATGAACCACACCCACTGTTAGTTCATGTGTGTTCTTTTCATGAACCACACCCGGTTTCACTGCATGTCAGTTCTTTTCATGCACCACATAAGGATCCACCAGTGTCATTGGATGTGTGTTGTTCTCATGAACCACACGTGGATCCACCGGTGTCATTGCATGTCTGTTCTTTTCATGAACCACACATAAGGATCCACCAGTGTCATTGTCGGTTCTTTTCATGAAACACACCCAGTGTCATTGCATGTGTGTTCTTTTCATGAACCACAACCAGTGTCATTGCATGTGTGTTCTTCTAAACAAACCATATAAGGATCCACCAGTGTCATTGCTTGTCTTTTCTTTTCATGAACCACACCCAGTGTCATTGCATGTGTGTTCTTCTAAACAAACCACATAAGTCATTGCATGTCTGTTCTTTTAATGAACCACACCCAATGTCATTGCATGTGTGTTCTTATAAACAAACCACATAAGTCCTTACATGTCTGTTCTTTTCATGAACCACACCTAGTGTCATTGCATGTGTTTTCTTTTCATGAACCACACCCGGTGTCACTTCATGTGTGTTCTTTTCATGAACCACAGATAGAGTCATTGCATGTTTGTTCTTTTCATGAACCACACCCAGTGTTAGTGCATGTCTGTTCTTTTCAGGAACCACACCCAGTGTCATTGCATGTTTGTTCTTCTAAACAAACCACATGAGGATCCACCAGTGTCATTGCATGTCTATTCTTTTCATGAACAACATATAAGGATCCACCAGTGTCATTGCAGGTCTGTTCTTTTCATGAACCACACCCAGTGTTATTGCATGTGTGTTCTTTTCATGAACCACAGCTAGAGTCATTGCATGTCTGTTCTTTTCATGAACCCCACCCAGTGTCATTGCATGTATGTTCTTTTCATGAACCACACCCGGTGTCACTGCATGTTTGTTCTTTTCATGAACCACACATATGGATCCACCAGTCTCATTGCATGTCTGTTCTTTTCATGAATCACACCCAGTGTCATTGCATGTGTGTTCTTTTAATGAACCGCAACTAGAGTCATTGCATGTCTGTTCTTTTCATGAACCACACCCAGTGTCACTGCATGTCTGTTCTTTTCATGAACCACACCCAGTGTCATTTCATGTGTGTTCTTTTCATGAACCACAGCTAGAGTCATTGCATGTCTGTTCTTTTCATGAACCACACCAAGTGTCATTGCATGTCTGTTCTTTTCATGAACCACACTCGGTGTCACTGCATGTAAGTTCTTTTCATGAACCACATAAGGATCCACCAGTGTCATTGCATGTGTGTTCTTCTAAAAAACACGTGGATCCACCGGTGTCATTGCATGTCTGTTCTTTTCATGAACCACACATAAGGATCCACCAGTGTCATTGCGTGTCTGTTCTTTTCATGAACCACACCCAGTGTCATTGCATGTGTGTTCTTTTCATGAACCATAGCTAGAGTCAGTGCATGTTTGGTCTTTTCATGAACCACACCCAGTGTCATTGCATGTTTGTTCTTTTCATGAACCACACCCGTTGTCACTGCATGTCTGTTCTTTTCATGAACCACATAGGGATCCACCTGTGTCCGCGGATGTGTGTTCTTCTCATGAACCACACGTGGATCCACCGGTGTCATTGCATGTCTGCTCTTTTCTTGAACAACACATAAGGATCCACCAGTGTCATTGCATGTCTGTTCTTTTCATGAACCACAACCAGTGTCATTGCATGTGTGTTCTTCTAAACAAACCGCATAAGGATCCACTAGTGTCATTGCCTGTCTTTTCTTTTCATGAACCACACCCAGTGTCATTGCATGTGTGTTCTTCTAAACAAACCACATAAGTCATTGCATGTCTGTTCTTTTCATGAACCACACCGAATGTCATTGCATGTGTGTTCTTCTAAACAAACCACGTAAGTCATTACATGTCTATTCTTTTCATGAACCACACCCAGTGTCATTGCATGTGTGTTCTTTTCATGAACCACACCCGGTATCACTGCATGTGTGTTCTTTTCATGAACCACAGCTAGAGTCATTGCATGTTTGTTCTTTTCATGAACCACACCCAGTGTTAGTGCATGTCTGTTCTTTTCATGAACCACACCCAGTGTCATTGCATGTGTGTTCTTCTAAACAAACCACATGAGGATCCACTAGTGGCATTGCATGTCTGTTCTTTTCATGAACCACACATAAGGATCCACCAGTGTCATTGCAGGTCTGTTCTTTTCATGAACCACACCCAGTGTTATTGCATGTGTGTTATTTTCATGAACCACAGCTAGAGTCATTGCATGTCTGTTCTTTTCATGAACCACACCCAGTGTCATTGCATGTATGTTCTTTTCATGAACCACACCCGGTGTCACTGCATGTCTGTTCTTTTCATGAACCACACATATGGATCCACCAGTCTCATTGCATGTCTGTTCTTTTCATGAATCACACCCAGTGTCATTGCATGTGTGTTCTTTTCATGAACCGCAACTAGAGACATTGCATGTCTGTTCTTTTCATGAACCACACCCAGTGTCAGTGCATGTCTCTTCTTTTCATGAACCACACCCAGTGTCATTGCATGTGTGTTCTTTTCATGAACCACACCAAGTGTCATTGCATGTCTGTTCTTTTCATGAACCACACCCGGTGTCACTGCATGTAAGTCCTTTTCATGAACCACATAAGGATCCACCAGTGTCATTGCATGTGTGTTCTTCTAAAAAAACACGTGGATCCACCGGTGTCATTGCATGTCTGTTCTTTTCATGAACCACACATAAGGATCCACCAGTGTCATTGCGTGTCTGTTCTTTTCATGAACCACACCCAGTGTCATTGCATGTGTGTTCTTTTCATGAACCACGGCTAGAGTGAGTGCATGTCTGTTCTTTTCATGAACCACACCCAGTGTCATTGCATGTCTATTCTTTTCATGAACCACACCCGTTGTCACTGCATGTCTGTTCTTTTCATGAACCACATAAGGATCCACCTGTGTCCGTGGATGTGTGTTCTTCTCATGAACCACACGTGGATCCACCGGTGTCATTGCATGTCTGCTCTTTTCTTGAACCACACATAAGGATCCACCAGTGTCATTGCATGTCTGTTCTTTTCATGAACCACACCCAGTGCCATTGCATGTGTGTTCTTTTCATGAACCACAGCTAGAGTCATTGCATGTCTGTTCTTTTCATGAACCACACCCAGTGTTAGTGCATGTCTGTTCTTTTCATGAACCACACCCAGTGTCATTGTATGTGTGTTCTTTTCATGAACCACACCCGGTATCACTGCATGTGTGTTCTTTTCATGAACCACAACTAGAGTCATTACATGTTTGTTCTTTTCATGAACCACACCCAGTGTTAGTGCATGTCTGTTCTTTTCATGAACCACACCCAGTGTCATTGCATGTGTGTTCTTCTAAACAAACCACATGACGATCCACTAGTGGCATTGCATGTCTGTTCTTTTCATAAACCACACATAAGGATCCACCAGTGTCATTGCAGGTCTGTTCTTTTCATGAACCACACCCAGTGTTATTGCATGTGTGTTCTTTTCATGAACCACAGCTAGAGTCATTGCATGTCTGTTATTTTCATGAACCACACCCAGTGTCATTGCATGTATGTTCTTTTCATGAACCACACCCGGTGTCACTGCATGTCTGTTCTTTTCATGAACCACACATATGGATCCACCAGTCTCATTGCATGTCTGTTCTTTTCATGAATCACACCCAGTGTCATTGCATGTGTGTTCTTTCCATGAACCGCAACTAGAGACATTGCATGTCTGTTCTTTTCATGAACCACACCCAGTGTCAGTGCATGTCTCTTCTTTTCATGAACCACACCCAGTGTCATTGCATGTGTGTTCTTTTCATGAACCACACCAAGTGTCATTGCATGTATATTCTTTTCATGAACCACACCCGGTGTCACTGCATGTAAGTCCTTTTCATGAACCACATAAGGATCCACCAGTGTCATTGCATGTCTGTTCTTTTCATGAACCACACATAAGGATCCACCAGTGTCATTGCGTATCTGTTCTTCTCATGAACCACACCCAGTGTCATTGCATGTGTGTTTAGTGTCATTGCATGTGTGTTCTTTTCATGAACCACAGCTAGAGTGAGTGCATGTCTGTTCTTTTCATGAACCACACCCACTGTCATTGCATGTTTGTTCTTTTCATGAACCACACCCGTTGTCACTGCATGTCTGTTTTTTTCATGAACCACATAAGGATCCACCTGTGTCCGTGGATGTGTGTTCTTCTCATGAACCACACGTGGATCCACCGGTGTCATTCCATGTCTGCTCTTTTCTTGAACCACACATAAGGATCCACCAGTGTCATTGCATGTCTGTTCTTTTCATGAACCACACCCAGTGCCATTGCATGTGTGTTCTTTTCATGAACCACAGCTAGAGTCATTGCATGTCTGTTCTTTTCATGACCCACACCCAGTTTCAGTGCATGTGTGTTCTTTTCATGAACCACACCCAGTGTCACTGCATGTCAGTTCTTTTCATGAACCACATAAGGATCCACCAGTGTCATTGGATGTGTGTTCTTCTTATGAACCACACGTGGATCCACCGGTGTGATTGCATGTATGTTCCTCTAAACAAACCACATAAGGATCCACCAGTGTCATTGCGTGTCTGTTCTTTTCATGAACCACACCCAGTGTCATTGCATGTGTGTTCTTCTAAACAAACCACATAAGGATCCACCAGTGTCATTGCATGTCTGTTGTTTTCATGAACCACACCCAGTGTCATTGCATGTGTGTTCTTTTCATGAACCACAGCTAGAGTCATTGCATGTCTGTTCTTTTCATGAACCACACCCAGTGTTATTGCTTGTCTTTTCTTTTCATGAACCACACCTGGTGTCACTGCATGTCTGTTCTTTTCATGAACCACATAAGGATCCACCAGTGTCATTGGATGTGTGTTCTTCTCATGAACCACACGTGGATCCACCGGTGTCATTGCATGTCTGTTCTTTTCATGAACCACACATCAGGATCCACCAGTGTCATTCCATGTCTGTTCTTTTCATGAACCACACCCAGTGTCATTACATGTGTGTTACTTTCATGAACGATAGCTAGAGTCATTGCAGGTCTGTTCTTTTCATGAACCACACCCAGTGTCAGTGGATGTGTGTTCTTTTCATGAACCACACCCGGTGTCACTGCATGTTAGTTCTTTTCATGAACCACATAAGGATCCACCAGTGTCATTGGATGTGTGTTCTTCTCATGAACCACACGTGGATCCACTGGTGTCATTGCATGTCTGTTGTTTTCATGAACCACACATAAGGATCCACCAGTGTCATTGCATGTCTATTCTTTTCATGAACCACACCTAGTGTCATTGCATGTGTGTTCTTCTAAACAAACCACATAAGGATCCACCAGTGTCATTGCCTGTATGTTCTTTCCTTCAACCACACCTAGTGTCATTGCATGTGTGTTCTTCTAAACAAACCACATAAGTCATTGCATGCCTGTTGTTTTCATGAACGACTCCCAGTGTTATTGCATGTGTGTTCTTTTCATGAACCACACCTAGTGTCATTGCATGTGTGTTATTCTAAATAAACCACATAAGGATCCACCAGTGTCATTGCATGTATGTTCTTTTCATGAACCACACATAAGGATCCACTAGTGTCATTGCATGTTTGTCCTTTTCATGAACCACAACCAGTGTTATTGCATGTGTGTTCTTTTCATGAACCACAGCTAGAGTCATTGCATGTCTGTTCTTTTCATGAACCACACCCAGTGTCATTGCATGTCTGTTCTTTTCATGAACCACACCCGGTGTCACTGCATGTCTGTTCTCTTCATGAACCACATAAGGATCCACCAGTGTCATTGGATGTGTGTTCTTCCCCTGAACCACACGTGGATCCACCAGTGTCATTGCATGTCTATTCTTTTCATGAACCACACATAAGGATCCACCAGTGTCATTGCATGTCTGTTCTTTTCATGAACCACACCAGTTCATTGCATGTGTGTTCTTTTCATGAACCACAACTAGAGTCATTGCATGTCTGTTCTTTTCACGAACCACACCTAGTGTCAGTGCATGTCTGTACTTTTCATGAACCACACCCAGTGTCATTGCATGTGTGTTCTTTTCATGAACCACAGCTAGAGTCATTGCATGTCTGTTCTTTTCATGAACCACAACCAGTGTCATTGCATGTCTGTTCTTTTCATGAACCACACCAGGTGTCAATGCATGTAAGTTCTTTTCATGAACCACATAAGGATCCACCAGTGTCATTGCATGTGTGTTCTTATAAAAAACAAACGTGGATCCACCGGTGGCATTACATGTCTGTTCTTTTCATGCACCACACATAAGGATCCACCAATGTCATTGCATGTCTGTTCTTTTCATGAACCACACCCAGTGTCATTGCATGTGTGTTATTTTCATGAACCATAGCTAGAGTTAGTGCATATCTGTTCTTTTCATGAACCACCCCCAGTGTCATTGCATGTATGTTCTTTTCATGACCCACACCCGTTGTCACTGCATGTCTGTTCTTTTCATGAACCACATAAGGATCCACCCGTGTCATTGGATGTGTGTTCTTCTCATGAACCACACATAAGGATCCACCAGTGTCATTGCATGTCTGTTCTTTTCATGAACCACAACTAGAGTCATTGCATGTCTGTTCTTTTCATGAACCACACCTAGTGTCAGTGCATGTATGTACTTTTCATGAACCACACCCAGTGTCATTGCATGTGTGTTGTTTCCATGAACCACAGCTAGAGTCATTGCATGTATGTTCTTTTCATGAACCAAGTGTCAGTGCATGTCTGTTCTTTTCATGAACCACATAAGGATCCACCAGTGTCATTGGATGTGTGTTCTTCTTATGAACCACACGTGGATCCACCGGTGTCATTGCATGTTTGTTCCTCTAAACAAACCACATAAGGATCCACCAGTGTCATTGCGTGTCTGTTCTTTTCATGAACCACACCCAGTGTCATTGCATGTGTGTTCTTCTAAACAAACCACATAAGGATCCCCCAGTGTCATTGCATGTCTGTTGTTTTCATGAACCACACCCAGTGTCATTGCATGTGTGTTCTTTTCATGAACCACAGCTAGAGTCATTGCATGTCTGTTCTTTTCAAGAACCACACCTAGTGTCATTGCATGTCTTTTCTTTACATGAACAACACCCGGTGTCACTGCATGTCTGTTCTTTTCATGAACCACATAAGGATCCACCCGTGTCATTGGATGTGTGTTCTTGTCATGAACACACGTGGATCCACGGTGTCATTGCATATGTTCTTTTCATGAACACCACATCAGGATCCACCAGTGTCATTGCATGTCTGTTGTTTTCATGAACCACACCCAGTGTCATTGCATGTGTGTTCTTTTCATGAACCACAGCTAGGGTCAGTGCATGTCTGTTCTTTTCATGAACCACTCCTAGTGTCATTGCATGTATGTTCTTTTCATGAACCACACCCGGTGTCACTGCATTTAAGTTCTTTTCATGAACCACATAAGGATCCACCAGTGTCATTGCATGTGTGTTCTTCTAAAAAAACACATGTGGATCCACCGGTGTCATTGCATGTCTGTTCTTTTCATGAACCACACATAAGGATCCACCAGTGTCATTGCACGTCTGTTCTTTTCATGAACCACACCCAGTGTCATTGCATGTGTGTTCTTTTCATGAACCACAGCTAGAGTCAGTGCATGTCTGTTCTTTTCGTGAACCACACCCAGTGTCATTGCATGACTGTTCTTTTCATGAACCACACCCGGTGTCCTTTGCATATGTTCTTTTCATGAACCACATAAGGATCCACCCATGTCATTGGATGTGTGTTCTTGTCATGAACCACACGTGGATCCACCGGTGTCATTGCATGCCTGTTCTTTTCTTGAACCACACATAAGGATCCACCAGTGTCATTGCATGTCTGTTCTTTTCATGAACCACACCCAGTGTGATTGCATGTGTGTTGTTTTCATGAACCACACCCAGTGTCACTGCCTATCTTTTCTTTTCATGAACCACACCTTGTGTCATTGCATGTGTGTTCTTCTAAACAAACCACATAAGTCATTGCATGTCTGTTCTTTTCATGAACCACACCTAGTGTCATTGCATGTGTGTTCTTCTAAACAAACCACATAAGTCATTACATGTATGTTCTTTTCATGAACCACACCCAGTATCATTGCATGTGTGTTCCTCTAGACAGACCACATAAGGATCCACCGGTGTCATTGCATGTCTGTTCCTCTAAACAAACCACATAAGGATCCACCAGTGTCATTGCATGTCTGTTCTTTTTCATGAACCACACCTAGTGTCATTGAATGTTTGTTCTTTTCATGAATCACAACTAGAGTCATTGCATGTATGTTCTTTTCATGAACCACACCCAGTGTTAGTGCATGTGTGTTCTTTTCATGAACCACACCCGGTGTCACTACATGTCAGTTCTTTTCATGCACCACATAAAGATCCACCAGTGTCATTGGATGTGTGTTCTTCTCATGAACCACACGTGGATCCACCAGTGTCATTGCATGTCTGTTCTTTTCATCAACCACAACCAGTGTCATTGCATGTGTGTTCTTCTAAACAAACCCCATAAGTCATTGCATGTCTGTTCTTTTCATGAACCACACCCAATGTCATTGCATGTGTGTTCTTCTAAACAAACCACATGAGGATCCACCAGTGTCATTGCATGTCTGTTCTTTTCATGAACCACACATAAGGACCCACCAGTGTCATTGCATGTCTGTTCTTTTCATGAACCACACCAGTGTTATTGCATGTGTGTTCTTTTCATGAACCCACTAGAGTCATTGCATGTCATTCTTTTCATGAACCACACCCAGTGTCATTGCATGTCTGTTCTTTTCATGAACCACACGGTGTCACTACATGTCATTCTTTTCATGAACCACACATATGGATCCACTAGTCTCATTGCATGTCATTCTTTTCATGAATCACACCCAGTGTCATTGCATGTGTGTTCTTTTCATGAACGCATAACTAGAGTCATTGCATGTCATTCTTTTCATGAACCACACCCAGTGTCAGTGCATGTCTGTTCTTTTCATGGACCACACCCAGTGTCATCGCATGTGTGTTCTTTTCATGAACCACAGCTAGAGTCATTGCATGTCTGTTCTTTTCATGAACCACACCAAGTTTCACTGCATGTCTGTTCTTTTCATGAACCACACCCGGTGTCACTGCATGTAAGTTCTTTTCATGAACCACATAAGGATCCACCAGTGTCATTGCATGTGTGTTCTTCTAAAAAACACGTGGATCCACGGTGTCATTGCATGTCTGTTCTTTTCATGAACCACACCAGTTCATTGCATGTGTGTTCTTTTCATGAACCACAACTAGAGTCATTGCATGTCTGTTCTTTTCACGAACCACACCTAGTGTCAGTGCATGTCTGTACTTTTCATGAACCACACCCAGTGTCATTGCATGTGTGTTCTTTTCATGAACCACAGCTAGAGTCATTGCATGTCTGTTCTTTTCATGAACCACAACCAGTGTCATTGCATGTCTGTTCTTTTCATGAACCACACCAGGTGTCAATGCATGTAAGTTCTTTTCATGAACCACATAAGGATCCACCAGTGTCATTGCATGTGTGTTCTTATAAAAAACAAACGTGGATCCACCGGTGGCATTACATGTCTGTTCTTTTCATGCACCACACATAAGGATCCACCAATGTCATTGCATGTCTGTTCTTTTCATGAACCACACCCAGTGTCATTGCATGTGTGTTATTTTCATGAACCATAGCTAGAGTTAGTGCATATCTGTTCTTTTCATGAACCACCCCCAGTGTCATTGCATGTATGTTCTTTTCATGACCCACACCCGTTGTCACTGCATGTCTGTTCTTTTCATGAACCACATAAGGATCCACCAGTGTCATTGGATGTGTGTTCTTATCATGAACCACATAAGGATCCACCAGTGTCATTGCATGTCTGTTCTTTTCATGAACCACAACTAGAGTCATTGCATGTCTGTTCTTTTCATGAACCACACCTAGTGTCAGTGCATGTATGTACTTTTCATGAACCACACCCAGTGTCATTGCATGTGTGTTGTTTCCATGAACCACAGCTAGAGTCATTGCATGTATGTTCTTTTCATGAACCAAGTGTCAGTGCATGTCTGTTCTTTTCATGAACCACATAAGGATCCACCAGTGTCATTGGATGTGTGTTCTTCTTATGAACCACACGTGGATCCACCGGTGTCATTGCATGTTTGTTCCTCTAAACAAACCACATAAGGATCCACCAGTGTCATTGCGTGTCTGTTCTTTTCATGAACCACACCCAGTGTCATTGCATGTGTGTTCTTCTAAACAAACCACATAAGGATCCACCAGTGTCATTGCCTGTCTGTTGTTTTCATGAACCACACCCAGTGTCATTGCATGTGTGTTCTTTTCATGAACCACAGCTAGAGTCATTGCATGTCTGTTCTTTTCAAGAACCACACCTAGTGTCATTGCATGTCTTTTCTTTACATGAACAACACCCGGTGTCACTGCATGTCTGTTCTTTTCATGAACCACATAAGGATCCACTAGTGTCATTGGATGTGTGTTCTTCTCATGAACCACACGTGGATCCACCGGTGTCATTGCATGTCTGTTCTTTTCATGAACCACACATCAGGATCCACCAGTGTCATTGCATGTCTGTTGTTTTCATGAACCACACCCAGTGTCATTGCATGTGTGTTCTTTTCATGAACCACAGCTAGGGTCAGTGCATGTCTGTTCTTTTCATGAACCACTCCTAGTGTCATTGCATGTATGTTCTTTTCATGAACCACACCCGGTGTCACTGCATTTAAGTTCTTTTCATGAACCACATAAGGATCCACCAGTGTCATTGCATGTGTGTTCTTCTAAAAAAACACATGTGGATCCACCGGTGTCATTGCATGTCTGTTCTTTTCATGAACCACACATAAGGATCCACCAGTGTCATTGCACGTCTGTTCTTTTCATGAACCACACCCAGTGTCATTGCATGTGTGTTCTTTTCATGAACCACAGCTAGAGTCAGTGCATGTCTGTTCTTTTCGTGAACCACACCCAGTGTCATTGCATGACTGTTCTTTTCATGAACCACACCCGGTGTCACTGCATGTCTGTTCTTTTCATGAACCACATAAGGATCCACCCATGTCATTGGATGTGTGTTCTTGTCATGAACCACACGTGGATCCACCGGTGTCATTGCATGCCTGTTCTTTTCTTGAACCACACATAAGGATCCACCAGTGTCATTGCATGTCTGTTCTTTTCATGAACCACACCCAGTGTGATTGCATGTGTGTTGTTTTCATGAACCACACCCAGTGTCACTGCCTGTCTTTTCTTTTCATGAACCACACCTAGTGTCATTGCATGTGTGTTCTTCTAAACAAACCACATAAGTCATTGCATGTCTGTTCTTTTCATGAACCACACCTAGTGTCATTGCATGTGTGTTCTTCTAAACAAACCACATAAGTCATTACATGTATGTTCTTTTCATGAACCACACCCAGTATCATTGCATGTGTGTTCCTCTAGACAGACCACATAAGGATCCACCGGTGTCATTGCATGTCTGTTCCTCTAAACAAACCACATAAGGATCCACCAGTGTCATTGCATGTCTGTTCTTTTTCATGAACCACACCTAGTGTCATTGAATGTTTGTTCTTTTCATGAATCACAACTAGAGTCATTGCATGTATGTTCTTTTCATGAACCACACCCAGTGTTAGTGCATGTGTGTTCTTTTCATGAACCACACCCGGTGTCACTACATGTCAGTTCTTTTCATGCACCACATAAAGATCCACCAGTGTCATTGGATGTGTGTTCTTCTCATGAACCACACGTGGATCCACCAGTGTCATTGCATGTCTGTTCTTTTCATCAACCACAACCAGTGTCATTGCATGTGTGTTCTTCTAAACAAACCCCATAAGTCATTGCATGTCTGTTCTTTTCATGAACCACACCCAATGTCATTGCATGTGTGTTCTTCTAAACAAACCACATGAGGATCCACCAGTGTCATTGCATGTCTGTTCTTTTCATGAACCACACATAAGGACCCACCAGTGTCATTGCATGTCTGTTCTTTTCATGAACCACACCAGTGTTATTGCATGTGTGTTCTTTTCATGAACCACAGCTAGAGTCATTGCATGTCTGTTCTTTTCATGAACCACACCCAGTGTCATTGCATGTATGTTCTTTTCATGAACCACACCCGGTGTCACTACATGTCTGTTCTTTTCATGAACCACACATATGGATCCACTAGTCTCATTGCATGTCTGTTCTTTTCATGAATCACACCCAGTGTCATTGCATGTGTGTTCTTTTCATGAAACGCAACTAGAGTCATTGCATGTCTGTTCTTTTCATGAACCACACCCAGTGTCAGTGCATGTCTGTTCTTTTCATGGACCACACCCAGTGTCATCGCATGTGTGTTCTTTTCATGAACCACAGCTAGAGTCATTGCATGTCTGTTCTTTTCATGAACCACACCAAGTTTCACCTTTGTATACATTCTTTTCATGAACCACACCCGGTGTCACTGCATGTAAGTTCTTTTCATGAACCACATAAGGATCCACCAGTGTCATTGCATGTGTGTTCTTCTAAAAAACACGTGGATCCACGGTGTCATTGCATGTCTGTTCTTTTCATGAACCACACATAAGGATCCACCAGTGTCATTGCGTGTCTGTTCTTTTCATGAACCACACCCAGTGTCATTGCATGTGTGTTCTTTTCATGAACCACAGCTAGAGTCAGTGCATGTACATTCTTTTCATGAACCACACCGGTGTCATTGCATGTCTGTTCTTTTCATGAACCACACCCGTTGTAACTGAATGTCTGTTCTTTTCATGAACCACATAAGGATCCACCTGTGTCCGTGGATGTGTGTTCTTCTCATGAACCACACGTGGATCCACCGGTCTCATTGCATTTCTGCTCTTTTCTTCAACCACACATAAGGATCCACCGGTGTCATTGCATGTCTGTTCTTTTCATGAACCACACCCGGTGTCACTGCATGTCTGTTCTTTTCATGAACCACATAAGGATCCACCCGTGTCATTGGATGTGTGTTCTTGTCATGAACCACACGTGGATCCACCGGTGTCATTGCATGCCCGTTTCTTTTTGAACCACACATAAGGATCCACTAGTGTCATTGCATGTCTGTTCTTTTCATGAACCACACCCAGTGTGATTGCATGTGTGTTGTTTTCATGAACCACACCCAGTGTCACTGCCTGTCTTTTCTTTTCATGAACCACACCTAGTGTCATTGCATGTGTGTTCTTCTAAACAAACCACATAAGTCATTGCATGTCTGTTCTTTTCATGAACCACCTAGTGTCATTGCATGTGTGTTCTTCTAAATAAACCACATAAGTCATTACATGTATGTCCTTTTCATGAACCACACCCAGTGTCATTGCATGTGTGTTCCTCTAGACAGACCACATAAGGATCCACCGGTGTCATTGCATGTCTGTTCCTCTAAACAAACCACATAAGGATCCACCAGTGTCATTGCATGTCTGTTCTTTTTCATGAACCACACCTGGTGTCATTGCATGTTTGTTCTTTTCATGAACCACAACTAGAGTCATTGCATGTATGTTCTTTTCATGAACCACACCCAGTGTTAGTGCATGTGTGTTCTTTTCATGAACCACACACGGTGTCACTGCATGTCAGTTCTTTTCATGCACCACATAAAGATCCACCAGTGTCATTGGATGTGTGTTCTTCTCATGAACCACCACGTGGATCCACGGTGTCATTGCATATACGTTCTTTTCATCAACCACAACCAGTGTCATTGCATGTGTGTTCTTCTAAACAAACCCCATAAGTCATTGCATGTCGGTTCTTTTCATGAACCACACCCACTGTCATTGCATGTGTGTTCTTCTAAACAAACCACATGAGGATCCACGGTGTCATTGCATGTCTGTTTTTTCATGAACCACATAAGGACCCACCGGTGTCATTGCATGTACATTCTTTTCATGAACCACACCCAGTGTTATTGCATGTGTGTTCTTTTCATGAACCACAGCTAGAGTCATTGCATGTCTGTTCTTTTCATGAACCACACCCAGTGTCATTGCATGTATGTTCTTTTCATGAACCACACCCGGTGTCACTACATGTCAGTTCTTTTCATGAACCACAAATATTGATACACTAGTCTCATTGCATTGCATGTCTGTTCTTTTCATGAATCACACCAGTGTCATTGCATGTGTGTTCTTTTCATGAAACGCATAACTAGAGCCATTGCATGTCATTCTTTTCATGAACCACACCCAGGATCCATTGCATGTCTGTTCTTTTCATGGACCACACCAGTGTCATCGCATGTGTGTTCTTTTCATGAACCACAGCTAGAGTCATTGCATGTCTGTTCTTTTCATGAACCACACCAAGTTTCACTGCATGTCTGTTCTTTTCATGAACCACACCCGGTGTCACTGCATGTAAGTTCTTTTCATGAACCACATAAGGATCCACCAGTGTCATTGCATGTGTGTTCTTCTAAAAAACACGTGGATCCACGGTGTCATTGCATGTCTGTTCTTTTCATGAACCACATAAGGATCCACGGTGTCATTGCGTATACATTCTTTTCATGAACCACACCCAGTGTCATTGCATGTGTGTTATTTTCATGAACCACAGCAGAGTCATGCATGTCATTCTTTTCATGAACCACACCCAGTGTCATTGCATGTCTGTTCTTTTCATGAACCACACCCGTTGTAACAGAATGTCTGTTCTTTTCATGAACCACATAAGGATCCACCTGTGTCCGTGGATGTGTGTTCTTCTCATGAACCACACGTGGATCCACGGTCTCATTGCATTTGCTCTTTTCTTCAACCACATAAGGATCCACCGGTGTCATTGCATGTCTGTTATTTTCATGAACCACACCCGGTGTCATTGCATGTCTGTTCTTTTCATGAACCACATAAGGATCCACCAGTGTCATTGGATGTGTGTTCTTGTCATGAACCACGTGGATCCCCCGGTTTCATTGCATGCGTGTTCTTTTCTTGAACCACACATAAGGATCCACTCGTGTCATTGCATGTCTGTTCTTTTCATGAACCACACCCAGTGTGATTGCATGTGTGTTGTTTTCATGAACCACACCCAGTGTCATCAGCTGCACATCTTTTCTTTTCATGAACCACACCTAGTGTCATTGCATGTGTGTTCTTCTAAACAAACCACATAAGTCATTGCATGTCTGTTCTTTTCATGAACCACACCTAGTGTCATTGCATGTGTGTTCTTCTAAACAAACCACATAAGTCATTACATGTATGTTCTTTTCATGAACCACACCCAGTGTCATTGCATGTGTGTTCCTCTAGACAGACCACATAAGGATCCACCGGTGTCATTGCATGTCTGTTCCTCTAAACAAACCACATAAGGACCCACCAGTGTCATTGCATGTCTATTCTTTTTCATGAACCACACCTGGTGTCATTGCATGTTTGTTCTTTTCATGAACCACAACTAGAGTCATTGCATGTATGTTCTTTTCATGAACCACACCCAGTGTTAGTGCATGTGTGTTCTTTTCATGAACCACACCCGGTGTCACTGCATGTCAGTTCTTTTCATGCACCACATAAAGATCCACCAGTGTCATTGGATGTGTGTTCTTCTCATGAACCACACGTGGATCCACCAGTGTCATTGCATGTCTGTTCTTTTCATCAACCACAACCAGTGTCATTGCATGTGTGTTCTTCTAAACAAACCCCATAAGTCATTGCATGTCTGTTCTTTTCATGAACCACACCCAATGTCATTGCATGTGTGTTCTTCTAAACAAACCACATGAGGATCCACCAGTGTCATTGCATGTCTGTTCTTTTCATGAACCACACATAAGGACCCACCAGTGTCATTGCATGTCTGTTCTTTTCATGAACCACACCCAGTGTTATTGCATGTGTGTTCTTTTCATGAACCACAGCTAGAGTCATTGCATGTCTGTTCTTTTCATGAACCACACCCAGTGTCATTGCATGTATGTTCTTTTCATGAACCACACCCGGTGTCACTACATGTCTGTTCTTTTCATGAACCACACATATGGATCCACTAGTCTCATTGCATGTCTGTTCTTTTCATGAATCACACCCAGTGTCATTGCATGTGTGTTCTTTTCATGAAACGCAACTAGAGTCATTGCATGTCTGTTCTTTTCATGAACCACACCCAGTGTCAGTGCATGTCTGTTCTTTTCATGGACCACACCCAGTGTCATCGCATGTGTGTTCTTTTCATGAACCACAGCTAGAGTCATTGCATGTCTGTTCTTTTCATGAACCACACCAAGTTTCACTGCATGTCTGTTCTTTTCATGAACCACACCCGGTGTCACTGCATGTAAGTTCTTTTCATGAACCACATAAGGATCCACCAGTGTCATTGCATGTGTGTTCTTCTAAAAAACACGTGGATCCACGGTGTCATTGCATGTCTGTTCTTTTCATGAACCACACATAAGGATCCACCAGTGTCATTGCGTGTCTGTTCTTTTCATGAACCACACCCAGTGTCATTGCATGTGTGTTCTTTTCATGAACCACAGCTAGAGTCAGTGCATGTCTGTTCTTTTCATGAACCACACCCAGTGTCATTGCATGTCTGTTCTTTTCATGAACCACACCCGTTGTAACTGAATGTCTGTTCTTTTCATGAACCACATAAGGATCCACCTGTGTCCGTGGATGTGTGTTCTTCTCATGAACCACACGTGGATCCACCGGTCTCATTGCATTTCTGCTCTTTTCTTCAACCACACATAAGGATCCACCGGTGTCATTGCATGTCTGTTCTTTTCATGAACCACACCCGGTGTCACTGCATGTCTGTTCTTTTCATGAACCACATAAGGATCCACCCGTGTCATTGGATGTGTGTTCTTGTCATGAACCACACGTGGATCCACCGGTGTCATTGCATGCCTGTTCTTTTCTTGAACCACACATAAGGATCCACTAGTGTCATTGCATGTCTGTTCTTTTCATGAACCACACCCAGTGTGATTGCATGTGTGTTGTTTTCATGAACCACACCCAGTGTCACTGCCTGTCTTTTCTTTTCATGAACCACACCTAGTGTCATTGCATGTGTGTTCTTCTAAACAAACCACATAAGTCATTGCATGTCTGTTCTTTTCATGAACCACACCTAGTGTCATTGCATGTGTGTTCTTCTAAACAAACCACATAAGTCATTACATGTATGTTCTTTTCATGAACCACACCCAGTGTCATTGCATGTGTGTTCCTCTAGACAGACCACATAAGGATCCACCGGTGTCATTGCATGTCTGTTCCTCTAAACAAACCACATAAGGATCCACCAGTGTCATTGCATGTCTGTTCTTTTTCATGAACCACACCTGGTGTCATTGCATGTTTGTTCTTTTCATGAACCACAACTAGAGTCATTGCATGTATGTTCTTTTCATGAACCACACCCAGTGTTAGTGCATGTGTGTTCTTTTCATGAACCACACCCGGTGTCACTGCATGTCAGTTCTTTTCATGCACCACATAAAGATCCACCAGTGTCATTGGATGTGTGTTCTTCTCATGAACCACACGTGGATCCACCAGTGTCATTGCATGTCTGTTCTTTTCATCAACCACAACCAGTGTCATTGCATGTGTGTTCTTCTAAACAAACCACATAAGTCATTGCATGTCTGTTCTTTTCATGAACCACACCCAATGTCATTGCATGTGTGTTCTTCTAAACAAACCACATGAGGATCCACCAGTGTCATTGCATGTATACATTCTTTTCATGAACCACATAAGGACCCACGGTGTCATTGCATGTCTGATCTTTTCATGAGCCACACCCAGTGTCATTGCATGTCTGTTCTTTTCATGAACCACACCCAGTGTCATTGCATGTATGTTCTTTTCATGAACCACACCCGGTGTCACTACATGTCTGTTCTTTTCATGAACCACACATATGGATCCACTAGTCTCATTGCATGTCTGTTCTTTTCATGAATCACACCCAGTGTCATTGCATGTGTGTTCTTTTCATGAACCGCAACTAGAGTCATTGCATGTCTGTTCTTTTCATGAACCACACCCAGTGTCAGTGCATGTCTGTTCTTTTCATGGACCACACCCAGTGTCATCGCATGTGTGTTCTTTTCATGAACCACAGCTAGAGTCATTGCATGTCTGTTCTTTTCATGAACCACACCAAGTTTCACTGCATGTCTGTTCTTTTCATGAACCACACCCGGTGTCACTGCATGTAAGTTCTTTTCATGAACCACATAAGGATCCACCAGTGTCATTGCATGTGTGTTCTTCTAAAAAACACGTGGATCCACGGTGTCATTGCATGTCTGTTCTTTTCATGAACCACACATAAGGATCCACCAGTGTCATTGCGTGTCTGTTCTTTTCATGAACCACACCCAGTGTCATTGCATGTGTGTTCTTTTCATGAACCACAGCTAGAGTCAGTGCATGTCTGTTCTTTTCATGAACCACACCCAGTGTCAGTGCATGTACATTCTTTTCATGAACCACACCCGTTGTAACTGAATGTCTGTTCTTTTCATGAACCACATCAGGATCCACCTGTGTCCGTGGATGTGTGTTCTTCTCATGAACCACACGTGGATCCACCGGTCTCATTGCATGTCTGCTCTTTTCTTCAACCACACATAAGGATCCACCGGTGTCATTGCATGTCTGTTCTTTTCATGAACCACACCCAGTGTCATTGCATGTGTGTTCTTTTCATGAACCACAGCTAGAGTCATTGCATGTCTGTTCTTTTCATGACCCACACCCAGTGTCAGTGCATGTCTGTTCTTTTCATGAACCACACCCAGTGTCACTGCATGTCAGTTCTTTTCATGAACCACATAAGGATCCACCAGTGTCATTGGATGTGTGTTCTTCTGATGAACCACACGTGGATCCACCGGTGTGATTGCATGTCTGTTCTTTTCATGAAACAACACCCAGTGTCATTGCATGTGTGTTCTTCTAAACAAACCACATAAGGATCCACCAGTGTCATTGCATGTATGTTGTTTGGATGAACCACACCCAGTGTCATTGCATGTGTGTTCTTTTCATGAACCAGAGATAGAGTCATTGCATGTCTATTCTTTTCATGAACCACACCCAGTGTCATTGCATGTCTTTTCTTTTCATGAACCACACCTTGTGTCACTGCATGTCTGTTCTTTTCATGAACCACATAAGGATCCACCAGTGTCATTGGATGTGTGTTCTTCTCATGAACCACACGTGGATCCACCGGTGTCATTGCATGTTTGTTCTTTTCATGAATCACACGTCAGGATCCACCAGTGTCATTCCATGTCTGTTCTTTTCATGAACCACACCCAGTGTCATTGCATGTGTGTTCTTTTCATGAACCATAGCTAGAGTCATTGCATGTCTGTTCTTTTCATGAACCACACCCAGTGTCAGTGCATGTGTGTTCTTTTCATGAACCACACCCGGTGTCACTGCATGTTAGTTCTTTTCATGAACCACATAAGGATCCACCAGTGTCATTGGATGTGTGTTCTTCTCATGAACCACACGTGGATCCACCGGTGTCATTGCATGTTTGTTCTTTTCATGAACCACACATAAGGATCCACCAGTGTCATTGCATGTCTATTCTTTTCATGAACCACACCTAGTGTCATTGCATGTGTGTTCTTCTAAACAAACCACATAAGGATCCACCAGTGTCATTGCCTGTCTGTTCTTTCCTTGAACCACACCTACTGTCATTGCATGTGTGTTCTTCTAAACAAACCACATATGTCATCGCATGTCTGTTGTTTTCATGAACCACACCCAGTGTTATTGCATGTGTGTTCTTTTCATGAACCACACCCAGTGTCATTGCATGTGTGTTCTTCTAAATAAACCACATAAGGATCCACCGGTGTCACTGCATGTCTGTTCTCTTCATGAACCACATAAGGATCCACCAGTGTCATTGGATGTGTGTTCTTCCCCTGAGCCACACGTGGATACACCAGTGTCATGGCATGTCTGTTCTTTTCATGAACCACACATAAGGATCCACCAGTGTCATTGCATGTCTGTTCTTTTCATGAACTGTAACTACCTCGGTGAATTACGCTCTTAGTTACAAGCCTGGATGACCGGAAATGGTTAAAATAGTACGGTGGGGCCAATGGCCACTCACAGGTAGACCTTTCGGCCGTCCTAACCATTTCCAGACATCGGGACAAGAACGAGCGGCGTAATCGGCAGGCGAAGGGGTCAACTACATACACAAATGAGTATGTATGCAAGCCACCATACAACAGTCCTCAGAGCCATTCCATCTAAAAGAAATAGAAATATTGCAACGCCATACGGCAAGATCCAAATATCCTAGATAGATATAATAGTTTAGGATATCTCCTCATACATCAAACATCAGTATCGGTGAGCGGAAAACAAGATCCGAGTACGGATAAGAAGCAAATCGGCATAAGATGCCCCATAAATAAACACATCCCGCCCACAGATCTCACGGATCCCCGTTCCCGGAATCTCTACACCGAGTGATCGTGGCCAACATCGTCTGTCTCCTCCACCCAGTATCCATCTTGCGTGTGAGACCCTAGGGGTACTCAACAAGTCTTTATGCCTCTAAAGGGACACAACTTGGGGTGACGCAATTGCAGCAAAAGATAATACCTAACAATTCTATAGATACTCGCTAACCATCCGCCTAACCAAAGATAGACGGATGTCCGTGAATTGATAACAACAGTTATAACAATAATATTAACAGATCCATCCTCCTCCTAAACACCAGCGAGAAGCGGACGAACAACCCCCATCCGTTGGCAGTTTTATTATCCATTCCATGAGGGTTGCACTATTTACTAGTCGGTGCTTAGTCAAATTAAAAGCGGTACTTTAGTTATACTTGTCTATGATCGGAAACTGTTCTCCAAGTCGTCCATAACGCGGACACGGCTTTTGAAAGATTTACCCTGCGGGGTGCACAAATAACAACACACTCGATCAACCTCGGAAAAACCAAATCAAAACCCAACGAGGCATTCACGACAAAGCGATCACAGGATTCAGAAATGTTTGAGGCCACCCATTAAGCTACCATAGAAGTTGGCGGCTCAAGACGGACTCAAGGTTTGCGTCAATGGTAAACGACTGGGAACCCTAAAGTGTGGCTGGCTTGTCGACATGAAAACACTCGCATCCAAAGCAATCTTGGTGCTCTCGCACAATCTTAAATAAAGCGATAAAGCATGGCATAAGTACAGGATAGTAACAAAGCCCGAACTACTTTGTGGCCCCAAGAAATAAGAATGAATCAAGCTCGGCTCGGGGTCCATAAGGCCTCCCGGATGTGGATAATCGAATAGTCAAGGAACAGGAATCAAGTACTCGGGTCCTCACGGGACACAAGTGAGCATGAAGAACCAAATAGCAGATATTGCCCACGGTGCCACTTTCATTAGTTATCCCATTACTACTCGGGTTAAGTTGTTTAGGTACCTCGTTATCCATCGGACACTCACATACCCTACATGCTTTGTTCTCGACCGCATGGCTCAAACAACTCCTGTAGTGATGGCTCATGGGATGGAGGAACAAGCTTCGGTGGGGTTTAAAAGTAAAGGTTATGCAGTACTTGGGATTCAGTTTAATGCAATCGCGACTCAATGATGCAAGAATAAGATAGAGGCAATAGGTACTATATGTATGCAAGCATGTGGTAGTGCTTTCCTGGCAGCTCAGTTGAAGCGAGAGAAGGATCTGGGTAGTGCTCCTGGGTTTCTTGATATATCCCACCTTTCGGTGTCTATTCGAAGAAGAACCAAACAAACAAGGGCCAACATAAATAGAGTGCACAAGCATATGAATAAAATGCGACAAGCAAACAATCATGCCATGATGAATGATGCACAATTTGCATGGCAATGATGTAGCATGGCATGGGTGAGATGTGGAATACAAGAATAAAGCATTTTATGGAGTTTTAGTCACCTTTTAACCTCAAATAAGTTGCTGTATACTTTATATTTATATGATGCATGCTGCAATTCAGAACATGGAATGCATAAACAGAAAGGTCTCGTCGAGCTGATCATTTTAGACATATTATTTGTCAAATTCGTAGTTATAAAACAAAAGTTATTAATTAATTAAGGAAAAGGGCATTCTCTTGTAATTTTAATCAACTCGAAATTTAAAGTGTTCAAAATATATTTTGGAGGGCATATTTGAATTCCTCACATTTTTCTGATTCAAAAACATATATCATATGTATTATTTTGGATTTATAATTCAAAAGTTATTTAAAAACAGGTTTGAATTTGAATTTAAATCAAATTTGAAAAGTTTAAATTAAAAGCAAAAGCGGAAAACCTTTTGTCACTCACCCAGATCTAGCCACAGAACCACAGACACAGGCCTGGGCTGACTGGAAAAAGCAGAGAGACCTTTCTTCACCGCGAGCTGAGCTCGCCCATGCGGCTGACAGGTGGGGCCGGTGGGGGTGAGGGTCCATGGCCTGCTGTGCCAGGGACGCGACACGTGGTGGATCCAGGGACATGAGTTGAGGGGCTGAGAGGTGGGGGTTTCTGCAAGATTGACAGGCGGGCCGACTAGCGGGCCACGAGGTACCGCATGGTTAGAGCGAAAAACAAAAGCGGGCTTTTGTAAATCTACCACAGTGCCCACTTCTTCTCAGCGTTCTTGACGAGGAATCGGTGTTCGACGCAGGCGGCAGCGAGGATCGAACTTCAGCGTCCTTGGCTCTGGCGCGGGGGATGGTAGCCAGTGCGGATGGCTATAGGATGGTGACAGAGGAGCGGGCGAGGCCTAGCTAAGCCTCTGCGAGGCGCATCGACTTGCAGACAACAACGGCTGCCGTGCACGGAGGGTGTTCAGCAAAAACTCCGGTGAGCACAAACCGCGGCAGCGACAAAGGAGATGTCCGTTAGGACGAGGTACTCACCTACGGGAGGTTGATGGCGGTGGATCGGCTTGGGATTCGTCGGAACGGCGAGGAAGCAGACGCTCCGGTGATCTAGGGTTTCGGTGTGCGCGCTGGTGGTAGCGCGTACTGGGGTCGTCTCCTCCTCGCAGGCGTGTACTGGGCGATGCAGGGCAGCCTTCTCGGTCTCCCAGGCCACCTCCACGACGTGCTCGCCGGCTGGAACGACGGGGACGACGCGGTGCTGGCGGCGAGCGGCGGCAGGTCTTGGCGACGCAGAGGAAGAAGGAGGGGAGGAGGGCTGGCTCGGGGCAGATCTGGCGACGCAGGAGAGCCGTGGGGAAGGAGGAAAAAGGAGGGAGAGGGAGGAGGAGCAGCCGTGGCAGGGGGTAGATAAGTGGCCTCGGTGCCACCTTTTTCTCCCACCTCATGTGCTGGCTTGGGCTGGGGTAGCTAGGGCGTGGAGAGGGGCTGCAGGGAGGCTGCCAGGCGGGCCTGGGGTGAGAGGTAGCTTGGCAGTGGGACCTGCTAGCAGCGAGAGAAAGGGAGGGAGAGGATCGGGTTAGAGCCAGGGTTAGAGGGATGGGGTGGCTCGGGTTGGGCTCTAGGGTTGGGGTAGGGGTAGCTGGGGTGGGGCCAGCATAGAGACAGAGGAAGAAAGAGAGAGGAAGGAAGCTAGGTGCTCGGCATAGAGAGATGGTAGATAGGTTTAGGGTTAGAAAGAGAGGAAGCTAGGTTTAGGGTTTCATGTAGGATTTTTAGGGTTTAACACATGCTTATAGATGAAGCCAAGATGAAGGGGTGAGGGAGAGTGTATGGACTAAAGGATGCATGGTCATGACTAGATCAAGTGTGGAGGAAAAGATGGAGATGGGAAGGATTTTACATAACCATGCATGGCATACACATGTGAGAAAAGCTTGATGAGCACAAGGCAAAAAGAAATAAACCAAACAAGGTGAAAGGTTTGAGAGAGGAGGGAGAGCTCCAAGAGATATACACCACTCAAAAATTCAAATAAAATCCAAAAGACTAGAATGTGGTGGTGCTTGCATGGCCCATGCAAAATAATTAATGCCATGTTTATTCTTGTGAAAACAATAATATTAACATGGCATTATTCTTATGCATTCCCAAAAGTGGAATACAAGCCAAGCAAAAGAATTTACAGAATTAGATCCACCCCACCCACATGAGCTAGAATAACATGAAGCTCATGGGTAATTAGGGTGGTGGAATTATAAGGTGGTGACAAAGAAAGGTGGTGGAGTGGAATAAAAGATATGCCCCCAACTCAACTTGGGCATTAAACAATATATCAATAACCAAATACAATATCAAGAGGCAAATACAATTAATAATGCATATGAGAGAAGAACCAAAGCAACAAGGGTTTTATATGATGCCCAAATGCAAGGTGGCATGATGACATGAGCATGATATAATTATGATGCAACAATTATATATAGGAAGTAGCCATTATATTACTAGACCAAGTAGCATTACAATTGTTAGACAATTGGGATGCTACAACTCTCCCCCACTAAACAAGAATCTCGCCCCAAGATTCTAGGAAGAAGAAGAAGACTCAAAGAGGGTAGGATACTTGGCACGGAGCTCATCTTCACGTTCCCAAGTGGCTTCATCAACAGAATGGTGCGACCACTGCACCTTGCAGAACTTGATGGACTTGTTGCGAGTCCTTCTTTCTGCGACTTCAAGGATTTTTGTGGGGTGTTCTTGATAAGACAGGTCTTCTTGGAGATTGATAAGCTCATGGTCCACGGTCCTGCCGGGATCCTTGAAGCACTTCTTAAGTTGAGAGATGTGGAAAACATCATGGACTTTGAGTTTTTCCGGGAGCTCAAGAGCATAAGCAACTTCTCCTCTTCTTCCACGAATTTTGAATGGACCGATGTATCTAGGAGCCAGCTTTCCTTTGATACCAAAGCGGTGCGTGCCTCTCATGGGAGTGACACGAAGGTAAACGAGATCACCGAGGACATACTCCATGTCCGTGTGCTTCATCATAATTGCTCTTCCGGCGACTTTGAGCAATCTTCAGATTTTCAAGAATGATGTGAACCTTCTCCTCGCTTGAGTTACAATGTCGGGGCCAAACAATATTCTTTCTCCCGACCAACCAATCGGAGTTCTGCATTTGCGACCATAGAGAGCCTCAAATGGTGCCATCTTTAGACTTTTACGGAAGCTATTGTTGTAAGAGAATTCAGCATAAGGAAGACATTCTTCCCACTTCATGCCGAAGAGATGACGCAAGCACGGAGCATATCTTCCGTAATCGATTGATCCTTTCAACTTGTCCTTGCGACTAAGGGTGGTAAGCTGTGCTGAAGTTCAATTTTGTTCCCAAAGCATTTTGGAAACTTCCCGAACTTGGAAGTGAAGATGCTTCCACGGTGCAGACTGATCTCAAGGGAACCCCATATAGAGAGACAATTCTGTTGATATAGAGCTCGATACTGAATTGCGAAATTGTTTCCTTGACGGGAAAGAAGTGAGCCACTTTAGAAAGCCTGTCAATGACAACAAAGATTGCATTGTTGCCCTTCTGCGACCTTGGAAAACCAGTGATGAAGTCCATCTCTACTTTCTCCCATTTCCATTTCGGGGGTTTCAATGGCTGTAGAAGACCGGAAGGTTTCGATGGAGCTTTTAACTCTGCGGCACATCACACTCGAGACATACTTGGCACAATATCGTTTCAATCCTCGCCACCAATATTGTGTTTTCAAGTCCATGTACATCTTTGTCTGCCAGGTGGATAGAAAGAACGAATCGTCGCCTCCTTGAGAACTTGCTCTCTCAAACCCGGGTAGTTCGGAACAAACATCCGGTGTTCAAAGAAAAGCGTGCCTTGGTCATCGACGTGGAAGGACTCATACTTCGGAAGCTGCAAGTTGGAGATGATCTTTTTGGTGTACGGATCACCAAGTTGAATGGAGCGAACCTTTTCTTCCAAGAGAGGGGTTGCCAGAAGATTCAGAAGATACCCTTGATCCACAAATTCAAGGTTGAGTGGCGAATTCCTCGCACAAGAGCTGTTGTTCTTCCAACATGAGGTTGTTGACATAAGCTTTGCGGTGAGAGCATCGGCCATGACATTAGCTTTGCGAGTGTAGTTGATGGTCAAATCGAAATCATTGATTGCTTCAATCCACCTCCTCGACGAAGGTTGAGATCAGGCTGAGTGAAGATATACTTCAGACTCTTGTGATCGTAAAAAGATTTCCTAGCAGTTTGCCAAGCAAGTAATGCCTCCATACTTTCAAAGCAAAGACAAGCTGCTGCGAGTTCGAGGTCATGTGTAGGATAGTTGATCTCATGCGTCTTCAAGCTGTCGAGAGGCATAAGCAACAACTTGTTTTTCTTGCATAAGGACCGCACCAATCCTTGCAAAGATGCGTCCAGAATATCTGAAAGGCTTGGATGTATCCGAGGAACCAAGACTGGTGTGGAAGTGAGCTTCTCTTTGAGTGTTTCAAAGCTTGCTTGACATGCAGGAGTCCAAAGGTATTTCTTGCCTTTCTTGAGGAGATCGGTAAGAGGCTTCGCTATCTTGAAAAGTTACGAGCAACGGCGGCAATAACTAGCGAACCCAAGGAAGCTCCGGACTTCTTTGACATTTACAGGAGGAAGCCGGTCAACAATTGTCTTTAAGGTTTCGGGTTGGGCAATGCCCTTGGCGAGATAGCGTGACCAAGATAGGTGACTTGAGGCAGCAAAACTCACATTTGGAGAACTTTGCATACAAGCGGTTCTCACGAAGCTTGTTTAGGACACACGAAGGTGTTCTTCATGTTCTTCCTTTGACTTAGAATAGACTAGGATGTCATCCAGATAGACCTAACGAACTTATCAAGATACTCCATGAAAACCGAGTTCATAAGCCTCGAGAAGGTGGCAGGTGCGTTGGTGAGACGAAAGACATGACCGTGTACTCATACAGGCCATAGCGGTGGTGAAAGCTGTTTTAGGAACATCTTCCTTGAATCTTGATTTGATGATAACCACTTCTCAAGTCAAGCTTAGAGAATACCACAGCTCCACCAGTTGATCGAAGAGATCATTAATCCATGAAGGGATATTTATTCTTGATGGTTTTAGCATTGAGAGCAGATAGTCAACACAAAGTCTATCGATCTTGTCTCGCTTCTTCACAAAGATGGTTGGGCTACCCCAAGAAGAAATCTTGTGTTGAATGAAACCCAACTTCTCTTGTTCATCGAGTGACGCTTGAGTTCAGCCAACTCAGAGACCCATTTTGTAAGGCCGCTTGGAGATAGGAGCGCTTCGGGTTCAAGCTCAATTACAAACTCAACCTCACGATCCGGAGGCATACCGCAACTCTTCAGAAAGACATCTGGAACTCACAGACCACGGAACACTCTGAATAGCTTCCATAGCATCAGCATTGAGCCGCCAAAGAGAAAAGCTGAATAGCAGAGTCGACTTGGAGAATAGACTATATGGCCTTGGAATTTTCAGAGAAACGGCGTTCAGCACAATCAATCACAGCTACATTTGTTGTCAACCAATCCATGCCCAAGATAACATCAATGTTAGAATTGCCCAGAATAATTAAGGACGCCGAGAACGAAGAGCCACCAATCTCAATTTGGTTGCCATGGCTGATTTTAGAAGCTGCCATTGTTGCTCAGGAGAAAGGACCATTAACCGCTTAAGGAGAGGATCCATAGCTAACTCATTCTCATTTGCAAATTTGTGACAAACAAAAGAATGCGATGCACGAATCAAACAAAACTCGTGCGAGGGCGAGTTAACGGAAAGCATACCCATCACAACTCCTGTGCATGCTCAGTTGAGCGGCGTTGACCACATTGGCATGAGCAACGATGAACCGGGCTTGGTGTTGATGTTGAGAGCCCGAGGTGGTGGTGCACGAACCATAAGAGAGCTTTCGCAGGTCTTGGAGGTGGTGGAGGAAGAGCTTTGTTGTTCAAAGGACAGTTCGGTGTTGATGCCGTGTTTCCACAAGTGTAACAAGCACCGGTGGACGTGGAGCAACGTAGCTGGGGACTCCGCCAGCGCTCGGTAGTGGTTATTGTAGCCCTGGACAGCAGTGAGGAAGTTTGGTGGCCTTGCCGTAGCTTGAAGGTCTTGGTGGAGCGGGAGCGACGGTGGGGTGTTAGGAACCCGCATACCACGCTTAGAAGGAGTTGACATAGTCAAGAGCTTGCTGCATCGCGTTGTGTTTCTTTGACTCCTCAAACACTTGCCTACTTGCGTCTTCTGCAGCTGTATGCTGAAGTGCCGAAAAAGCCGCCTTGCATGTGTGATTGCATATTTAATCGATGCATTGAGCCCTTGTCGAACCTCTTTTGCTTCTTCTTGTCATCGGAGATCTCATCGCCACCATAACGAGAAAGGTTCATGAAGTTTCGATGTAGGTATTGACATTGTCATTGCCACCTTGAGGTTGAAACACTTCCTTCATCCTCTCCATGACAATTTCGACAGAATCGCTCTTTGAAAGCTCCAGTGAACTGTTCCCAAGTAGGCTGAAAACCGGTGCGGTTGCCTTCGTGTAATTCTCCCACCACAGACCTGCATCTCCCTTCAGAAGGTGAGTGGCACATTTTACCCATTCTTGCTCAGGAACATCAGCAGTCACCAATAACCTTGACATCTCACGCAACCAATCATCAGCATCTAGTGGTTGATCGGACACATCAAATTGGCGTGGGTTGAACTTCAGGAAGCTTTTGATGTCCCCTCGCTTGGGAGGTGGAGGTAGCGGAACAAACTCATTCCTCCTGACACTTTCTTCAAAACGCTGTTGGTTCTGCTGCATTGCTGCCAAGGCATTGGCGATGCTTGACAACGCGGCCCCCAGTTCAGGTTGTATGTCCTCCTCAGAACGGCGTGGTGGTGCCATCCTGTGACTGATATAAAACACAAGTCAGTACCATAATGGAGAATAATAATAATCCAAAATAGTACCAAGATGGAATTAACCAAGATTAAAGGATACAATTTACTAAGATGATATTAAAATATCAACAAAGTTCAAAGCACCTAGAAGATATTAAGCATATCGCACACGACTGAAAAGGAGTGTGGAAGCACAGATGTATCAAAGAATTTTTTTTTCCGCATTTTCGGCATTAAAATACCAATAGATGCACAAAATCACTTAACGAATCAAGATTAGTGACTCTACCAATTCAATATACAAGAGCGAATGATAAAAGTAGTGGTATGGTCGCGACTCCATCCCGCACTCAAATCATTACTCCGCACATGAATAAGTAGAACACGTATCCCAACACCTTCTTCTCAAGATGAACCTAAAGATTAGTAACTACGGAAACGAACACCCCAAACAAGATAATGTCGGATAACAAAGAGTAAGACAGATCGCGGCGGTATACAACGAATCAGATAGATCGCGTCGGTTTGCAAAAGCCTGTCGGTATGGAATGTACCAACAGTTGATAACCAAAAGGAAGATCAAGATAACATGTTGGATGCAACAGATAGACAAAGACTTACACACACACACACACTTTCTATGGTACTACGGAAACCCAGAACACGTGAATCCTAGTTTGAATTTTTAGAAGAGGATTGAAAACGTTACACTTCCTTACCAGAAAAGGGTGGGTGGGTGGGTAAGAAGAAAAGTGGAAGCAGTCCTACTCTCGCGTTTTGTTTTTCCCTAGTATACATAGCTACCAAAAATATTTGCTAGACTGACAACGACCATTTGGCTGAGACCCTGAAGGGCGGGATGGCTCTGATACCAATTGTAACTACCTCGGTGAATTACGCTCTTAGTTACAAGCCTGGATGACCGGAAATGGTTAAAATAGTACGGTGGGGACAAAGGCCACTCACAGGTAGACCTTTCGGACGTCCTAACCATTTCCAGACATCGGGACAAGAACGAGCGGCGTAATCGGCAGGCAAAGGGATCAACTACATACACAAATGAGTATGTATGCAAGCCACCATACAACAGTCCTTAGAGCCATTCCATCTAAAAGAAATAGAAATATTGCAACGCCATACGGCAAGATCCAAATATCCTAGATAGATATAATAGTTTAGGATATCTCCTCATACATCAAACATCAGAGTATCGGTGAGCGGAAAACAAGATCCGAGTACGGATAAGAAGCAAATCGGCATAAGATGCCCCATAAATAAACACATCCCGCCCACAGATCTCACGGATCCCCGTTCCCGGAATCTCTACACCGAGTGATCGTGGCCAACATCGTCTGTCTCCTCCACCCAGTATCCATCTTGCGAGTGTACCTGTTCATCTGAATCAAACAATTTATCGTGTGAGACCCTAGGGGTACTCAACAAGTCTTTATGCTTCTAAATGGGACACAACCTGGGGTGACACAATTGCAGCAAAAGATAATACCTAACAATTCTATAGATACTCGCTAACCATCCGCCTAACCAAAGATAGACGGATGTTCGTGAATTGATAACAATAGTTATAACAGTAATATTAACAGATCCATCCTCCTCCTCGCTTACCAACAAGGAAGCGGACGAACAGCCCCCATCCGTTGGCAGTTTTATTATCCATTCCATGAGGGTTGCACTATTTACTAGTCAGGTACTTAGTCAAATTAAAAGCGGTACTTTAGTTATACTTGTCTATGATCGAGAAACTGTGCTCCAAGTCATCCATAACCGCGGACACGGCTTTCAGAAAGATTTACCTGCGGTGCACAAATAGCAACACACACTCGATCAACCTCGGAAAAACCAAATCAAAACCAACGAGGCATTCACGACAAAGCGATCACAGGATTCGAAATGTTTGAGGGCCACCCCATTAAGCTACCCGCGAAGTTGGCTCGAGACGGACTCAAGGTTTGCGTAATGGTCAGAAACGACGAACCCTAAAGTGTGGACTGGGCTTGTCGATATCATGAAACACATGCATCAAAACAGTCTGAGTGCTCCTCGCACAATCTTAAATAAAGCAGTAAAGCATGGCATAAGTACAGGATAGTAACAAAGCCCCGAACTACTTTGTGGCCCCAAGAAATAAGAATGAATCAAGCTCTGGCTCAGGGGGGTCCATAAGGCCTCCCGGATGTGGATAGTGCGAATAGTCAAGGAACAGGAATCAAGTACTCGGGGTCCTACGGGACACAAGTGAGCATGAAGAACCAAATAGCAGATATTGCCCTCCGGTGCCACTGTCATTAGTTATCCCATTACTACTCAGGTTAAGTTGTTTAGGTACCTCGTTATCCATCAGACACTCACATACCCTACACATGCTGTTCTACGACCCGCATGGCTCAAACAACTCCTGTAGTGATGGCTCATGGGATGGAGGAACAAGCTTCGGTGGGGTTTAAAAGTAAAGGCTATGCAGTACTTGGGATTCAGTTTAATGCAATCGCGACTCAATGATGCAAGAATAAGATAGAGGCAATAGGTACTATATGTATGCAAGCATGTGGTAGTGCTTGTCTGGCAGCTCAGTTGAAGCGAGAGAAGGATCTGGGTAGTGCTCCTGGGTTTCTTGATATATCCCCTGCTCAACGTCTATTCGAAGAAGAACCAAACAAACAAGGGCCAACATAAATAGAGTGCACAAGCATATGAATAAAATGCGACAAGCAAACAATCATGCCATGATGAATGATGCACAATTTGCATGGCAATGATGTAGCATGGCATGGGTGAGGTGTGGAATACAAGAATAAAGCATTTTATGGAGTTTTAGTCACCTTTTAACCTCAAATAAGTTGCTGTATACTTTATATTTATATGATGCATGCTGCAATTCAGAACATGGAATGCATAAACAGAAAGGTCTCGTCGAGCTGATCATTTTAGACATATTATTTGTCAAATTCGGAGTTATAAAACAAAAGTTATTAATTAATTAAGGAAAAGGGCATTCTCTTGTAATTTTAATCAACTCGAAATTTAAAGTGTTCAAAATATATTTTGGAGGGCATATTTGAATTCCTCACATTTTTCTGATTCAAAAACATATATCATATGTATTATTTTGGATTTATAATTCAAAAGTTATTTAAAAACAGGTTTGAATTTGAATTTAAATCAAATTTGAAAAGTTTAAATTAAACAGAAAAACGGAAAACCTTTTGTCACTCACCCAGATCTAGCCACAGACACAGACACCTGGGCCTGGGCTGACCTGGCGGAAAACGACGCAGAGAGACCTTTCTTCACCGCGAGCTGAGCTAGCCCATGCGGCTGACAGGTGGGGCCGGTGGGGTTGAGGGTCCATGGCGCGCGCGGCCAGCCGGGACGCGACACGTGGTGGATCCAGGGGACCGCGGGTTGAGGGGCTGGAGAGCTGGGGGGTTTCCTGCAAGATTGACAGGGCGGCTGACTAGCGGGCCACGAGGTACCGCGGGTTAAGAGCGAAAAACAAAAAGGGGGCTTTTGTAAATCTACCACAGGGCCAGCAGATGCCTTCTTCTCGGCGTTCTTGACGAGGAATCGGTGTTCGACGGCAGAAGCGCTAAGATGGATCGAACTTCGCGTCGGGCTCTGGCGCGGGGATGGTAGCAGTCACGGATGGCTGAGGATGGTGATGAGGAGCGGGCGAGGCCTAGCTAAGCCTCTGCGAGGCGCATCGACTCTGAGACAACAACGGCTGCCGTGCACGGAGGGCGTTCGGCGAAAACTCCGGTGAGCACAGACCGCGGCAGCGACAAAGGAGATGTCCGTTAGGACAAGGTACTCACCTAGGGGAGGTTAATGGCGGTGGATCGGCTTGGGATTCGTCGGAACGGCGAGGAAGCAGACGCTCCGGTGATCTAGGGTTTTGCTGGTTGTAGCGCTGGTTTGTCTCCTCGCGGGCGTCTTGCGTGGCGCCTTCTCGGTCTCCCAGCCACCTCCACGACGTGCTCGGCCCGGGCGACGACGGACGACGCAGGTCATGGCAGCGGCGTGTCTTGGCAACGCAGAGGAAGAAGGAGGGGAGGAGGGATGGCTCGGGGCAGATCTGGCGACACAGGAGAGCCGTGGGGAAGGAGGAAAAAGGAGGGAGAGGGAGGAGGAGCAGCCGTGGCAGGGGATAGATAAGGTGGCCTCGGTGCCACCTTTTTCTCCCACCTCATGTGCTGGCTCGGGCTGGGGTAGCTAGGGCGTGGAGAGGGGCTGCAGGGAGGCTCCCAGGCGGGCCTGGGGTGAGAGGTAGCTTGGCAGTGGGACCTGCTAGCAGCGAGAGAAAGGGAGGGAGAGGATCGGGTTAGAGCCAGGGTTAGAGGGATGGGGTGGCTCGGGTTGGGCTCTAGGGTTGGGGTCTAGCTGGGGTGGGGCCAGCATAGAGACAGAGGAAGAAAGAGAGAGGGAGGAAGCTAGGTGCTCGGCATAGAGAGATGGTAGATAGGTTTAGGGTTAGAAAGAGAGGAAGCTAGGTTTAGGGTTTCATGTAGGATTTTTAGGGTTTAACACATGCTTATAGATGAAGCCAAGATGAAGGGGTGAGGGAGAGTGTATGGACTAAAGGATGCATGGTCATGACTAGATCAAGTGTGGAGGAAAAGATGGAGATGGGAAGGATTTTACATCACCATGCATGGCATACACATGTGAGAAAAGCTTGATGAGCACAAGGCAAAAAGAAATAAACCAAACAAGGTGAAAGGTTTGAGAGAGGAGGGAGAGCTCCAAGAGATATACACCACTCAAAAATTAAAATAAAATCCAAAAGACTAGAATGTGGTGGTGCTTGCATGGCCCATGCAAAATAATTAATGCCATGTTTATTCTTGTGAAAACAATAATACTAACATGGCATTATTCCTATGCATTCCCAAAAGTGGAATACAAGCCAAGCAAAAGAATTTACAGAATTAGATCCACCCCACCCACATGAGCTAGAATAACATGTAAGAAAAATAAATACAAGCTCATGGGTAATTAGGGTGGTGGAATTATAAGGTGGTGACAAAGAAAGGTGGTGGAGTGGAATAAAAGATATGCCCCCAACTCAACTTGGGCATTAAACAATATATCAATAACCAAATACAATATCAAGAGGCAAATACAATTAATAATGCATATGAGAGAAGAACCAAAGCAAAAAGGGTTTTATATGATGCCCAAATGCAAGGTGGCATGATGACATGAGCATGATATAATTATGATGCAACAATTATATATAGGAAGTAGCCATTATATTACTAGACCAAGTAGCATTACAATTGTTAGACAATTAGGATGCTACATGAACCACACCCAGTGTCATTGCATGTGTGTTCTTTTCATGAACCACAACTAGAATCATTACATGTATGTTCTTTTCATGAACCACACCCAGTGTCAGTGCATGTCTGTACTTTTCATGAACCACACCCAGTGTCATTGCATGTGTGTTCTTTTCATGAACCACAGCTAGGGTCATTGCATGTCTGTTCTTTTCATGAACCAAACCTAGTGTCATTGCATGTCTGTTCTTTTCATGAACCACACCCGGTGTCACTGCATGTAAGTTCTTTTCGTGAACCACATAAGGATCCACCAGTGTCATTGCATGTGTGTTCTTCTAAAAAAACACACGTGGATCCACCGGTGTCATTACATGTCTGTTCTTTTCATGCACCACACATAAGGATCCACCAGTGTCATTGCATGTCTGTTCTTTTCATGAACCACACCCAGTGTCATTGCATGTGTGTTCTTTTCATGAACCACAGCTAGAGTCAGTGCATGTCTGTTCTTTTCATGAACCACACCCAGTGTCATTGCATGTCTGTTCTTTTCATGACCCACACCCGTTTCACTGCATGTCTGTTCTTTTCATGAACCACATAAGGATCCACCTGTGTCACTGGATGTGTGTTCTTCTCATGAACCACACGTGGATCCACCGGTGTCATTGCATGTCTGTTCTTTTCTTGAACCACACATAAGGATCAACTAGTGTCATTGCATGTCTGTTCTTTTCATGAACCACACCCAGTGTCATTGCATGTGTGTTCCTTTCATGAACCACAGCTAGAGTCATTGCATGTATGTTCTTTTCATGAACCAAGTTTCAGTGCATGTCTGTTCTTTTCATGAACCACACCAGTGTCACTGCATGTCAGTTCTTTTCATGAACCACATAAGGATCCACCAGTGTCATTGGATGTGTGTTCTTCTTATGAACCACACGTGGATCCACCGGTGTCATTGCATGTTTGTTCCTCTAAACAAACCACATAAGGATCCACCAGTGTCATTGCGTGTCTGTTCTTTTCATGAACCACACCCAGTGTCATTGCATGTGTGTTCTTTAAAACAAACCACATAAGGATCCATCAGTGTCATTGCATGTCTGTTCTTTTCATGAACCACACCCAGTGTCATTGGATGTGTGTTCTTCTCATGAACCACATAAGGATCTACGGTGTCATTGGATGTGTGTTCTTCTCATGAACCACGTGGATCCACCGGTGTCATTGCATGTCTATTCCTCTAAACAAACCACATAAGGATCCACAGTGTCATTGCATATGTTCTTGTCATGAACCACACCCAGTGTCATTGCATGTGTGTTCTTCTAAACAAACCACATAAGGATCCACCAGTGTCATTGCATGTCTGTTATTTTCATGAACCACATAAGGATCCACCAGTGTCATTGCATGCCTGTTCTTTTCATGAACCACACCCAGTGTCACTGCATGTCTGTTCTTTTCATGAACCACATTAGGATCCACCAGTGTCACTGGATGTGTGTTATTCTCATGAACCACACCTGGATCCACCAGTGTCATTGCATGTCTGTTCCTCTAAACAAACCACATAAGGATCCACCAGTGTCATTGCATGTCTATTCTTTTCATGAACCACACCCAGTGTCATTGCATGTGTGTTCTTCTAAACAAACCACATAAGGATCCACCAGTGTCATTGCATGTCTATTATTTTCATGGACCACACATAAGGATCCACCAGTGTCATTGCATGTCTGTTATTTTCATGAACCAAACCCAGTGTCATTGCATGTGTGTTCTTTTCATGAACTACAGCTAGAGTCATTGCATGTCTGTTCTTTTCATGAACCACACCCAGTGTCATTGCATGTCTGTTCTTTTCATGAACCACACCCGGTGTCACTTCATGTAAGTTCTTTTCATGAACCACATAAGGATCCACCGGTGTCATTGCATGTCTATTCCTCTAAACAAACCACATAAGGATCCACCAGTGTCATTACATGTATGTTCTTTTCATGAACCACACCCAGTGTCATTGCATGTCTGTTCTTTTCATGAACCACATAAGGATCCACCAGTGTCATTGCATGCCTGTTCTTCTCATGAACCACACCCAGTGTCACTGCATGTCTGTTCTTTTCATGAACCACATTAGGATCCACCAGTGTCACTGGATGTGTGTTATTCTCATGAACCACACCTGGATCCACCAGTGTCATTGCATGTCTGTTCCTCTAAACAAACCACATAAGGATCCACCAGTGTCATTGCATGTCTGTTCTTTTCATGAACCACACCCAGTGTCATTGCATGTGTGTTCTTCTAAACAAACCACATAAGGATCCACCAGTGTCATTGCATGTCTATTCTTTTCATGGACCACACATAAGGATCCACCAGTGTCATTGCATGTCTGTTCTTTTCATGAACCAAACCCAGTGTCATTGCATGTGTGTTCTTTTCATGAACCACAGCTAGAGTCATTGCATGTCTGTTCTTTTCATGAACCACACCCAGTGTCATTGCATGTCTGTTCTTTTCATGAACCACACCCGGTGTCACTTCATGTAAGTTCTTTTCATGAACCACACATAAGGATCCACCAGTGTCATTGCATGTCTGTTCTTTTCATGAACCACACCTAGTGTCATTGCATGTGTGTTCTTCTAAACAAACAACATAAGTCATTGCATGTCTGTTCTTTTCATGAACCACACCCGGTGTCATTGCATGTGTGTTCCTCTAGACAGACCACATAAGGATCCACCGGTGTCATTGCATGTGTGTTCTTCTAAACAAACCACATAAGGATCCACCAGTGTCATTGGATGTGTGTTCTTCTCATGAACCACACATGGATCCACCGGTGTCATTGCATGTCTGTTCCTCTAAACAAACCACATAAGGATCCACCAGTGTCATTGCATGTCTGTTCTTTTCATGAACCACACCCAGTGTCATTGCATGTGTGTTCTTCTAAACAATCCACATAAGGATCCACCAGTGTCCAGTGTCATTGCATGTATGTTCTTTTCATGAACCACACAAGGATCTACCAGTGTCATTGGATGTGTGTTCTTCTCATGAACCACATAAGGATCTACCAGTGTCATTGGATGTGTGTTTTTCTCATGAACCACACGTGGATCCACCGCTGTCATTGCATGTCTATTCCTCTAAACAAACCACATAAGGATCCACCAGTGTCATTATATGTCTGTTCTTTTCATGAACCACACCCAGTGTCATTGCATGTGTGTTCTTCTAAACAAACCACATAAGGATCCACCACTGTCATTGCATGTCTGTTCTTTTCATGAACCACATAAGGATCCACCAGTGTCATTGCATGCCTGTTCTTTTCATGAACCACACCCAGTGTCATTGCATGTGTGTTCTTTTCATGAACCACAGCTAGAGTTATTGCATGTATGTTCTTTTCATGAACCAAGTGTCAGTGCATGTCTGTTCTTTTCATGAACCACACCCAGTGTCACTGCATGTCAGTTCTTTTCATGAACCACATAAGGATCCACCAGTGTCATTGGATGTGTGTTCTTCTTATGAACCACACGTGGATCCACCAGTGTCATTGCATGTTTGTTCCTCTAAACAAACCACATAAGGATCCACCAGTGTCATTGCGTGTCTGTTCTTTTCATGAACCACACCCAGTGTCATTGCATGTTTGTTCTTTAAAACAAACCACATAAGGATCCATCAGTGTCATTGCATGTCTGTTGTTTTCATGAACCACACCCAGTGTCATTGGATGTGTGTTCTTCTCATGAACCACATAAGGATCTCCCAGTGTCATTGGATGTGTGTTGTTCTCATGAACCACACGTGGATCCACCGGTGTCATTGCATGTCTGTTCCTCTAAACAAACCACATAAGGATCCACTAGTGTCATTGCATGTCTGTTCTTTTCATGAACCACACCCAGTGTCATTTCCTGTCTTTTCCTTTCATGAACCACACCTAGTGTCATTGCATGTATGTTCTTCTAAACAAACCACATAAGTCATTGCATGTCTGTTCTTTTCATGAACCACACCTAGTGTCATTGCATGTGTGTTCTTCTAAACAAACCACATAAGTCATTACATGTATGTTCTTTTCATGAACCACACCTAGTGTCATTGCATGTGTGTTCCTCTAGACAGACCACATAAGGATCCACCGGTGTCATTGCATGTCTGTTCCTCTAAACAAACCACATAAGGATCCACCAGTGTCATTGGATGTGTGTTGTTCTCATGAACCACAGATGGATCCACCGGTGTCATTACATGTTTGTTCCTCTAAACAAACCACATAAGGATCCACCAGTGTCATTGCATGTCTGTTCTTTTCATGAACCACACCCAGTGTCATTGCATGTGTGTTCTTCTAAACAAACCACACAAGGATCCACTAGTGTCCAGTGTCATTGCATGTCTATTATTTTCATGAACCACACAAGGATCTACCAGTGTTATCGGATGTGTGTTCTTCTCATGAACCACATAAGGATCTACCAGTGTCATTGGATGTGTGTTCTTCTCATGAACCACACGTGGATCCACCGGTGTCATTGCATGTCTATTCCTCTAAACAAACCACATAAGGATCCACCAGTGTCATTGCCTGTCTGTTCTTTTCATGAACCACACCTAGTGTCATTGCATGTGTGTTCTTCTAAACAAACAACATAAGTCATTGCATGTCTGTTCTTTTCATGAACCACACCCGGTGTCATTGCATGTGTGTTCCTCTAGACAGACCACATAAGGATCCACCGGTGTCATTGCATGTTTGTTCCTCTAAACAAACCACATAAGGATCCACCAGTGTCATTGGATGTGTGTTCTTCTCATGAACCACACATGGATCCACCGGTGTCATTGCATGTTTGTTCCTCTAAACAAACCACATAAGGATCCACCAGTGTCATTGCATGTCTGTTCTTTTCATGAACCACACCCAGTGTCATTGCATGTGTGTTCTTCTAAACAATCCACATAAGGATCCACCAGTGTCCAGTGTCATTGCATGTCTGTTCTTTTCATGAACCACACAAGGATCTACCAGTGTCATTGGATGTGTGTTCTTCTCATGAACCACATAAGGATCTACCAGTGTCATTGGATGTGTGTTTTTCTCATGAACCCCACAGGGATCCACCGGTGTCATTGCATGTCTATTCCTCTCAACAAACCACATAAGGATCCACCAGTGTCATTACATGTCTGTTCTTTTAATGAACCACACCCAGTGTCATTGCATGTGTGTTCTTCTAAACAAACCACATAAGGATCCACCACTGTCATTGCATGTCTGTTCTTTTCATGAACTACATAAGGATCCACCAGTGTCATTGCATACCTGTTCTTTTCATGAACCACACCCAGTGTCACTGCATGTCTGTTCTTTTCATGAACCACATTACGATCCACCAGTGTCACTGGATGTGTGTTATTCTCATGAACCACACCTGGATCCACCAGTGTCATTGCATGTCTGTTCCTCTAAACAAACCACATAAGGATCCACCAGTGTCATTGCATGTCTGTTCTTTTCATGAACCACACCCAGTGTCATTGCATGTGTGTTCTTCTAAACAAACCACATAAGGATCCACCAGTGTCATTGCATGTCTATTCTTTTCATGGACCACACATAAGGATCCACCAGTGTCATTGCATGTCTGTTATTTTCATGAACCAAACCCAGTGTCATTGCATGTGTGTTCTTTTCATGAACCACAGCTAGAGTCATTGCATGTCTGTTCTTTTCATAAACCACACCCAGTGTCATTGCATGTCTGTTCTTTTCATGAACCACACCCGGTGTCACTTCATGTAAGTTCTTTTCATGAACCACATAAGGATCCACCAGTGTCATTGAATGTGTGTTCTTCTAAACAAACCACACGTGGATCCACCGGTGTCATTGCATGTCTGTTCTTTTCATGAACCACACATAAGGGTCCACTAGTGTCATTGCATGTCTGTTCTTTTCATGAACCACACCTAGTGTCATTGCATGTGTGTTCTTTTCATGAACCACAGCTAGAGTCATTACATGTCTGTTCTTTTCATGAACCCATCCAGTGTCATTGCATGTTTGTTCTTTTCATGAACCACACCCGGTGTCACTGCATGTCTGTTCTTTTCATGAACCATATAAGGATCCACAAGTGTCATTGGATGTGTGTTCTTCTCATGAACCACACGTGGATCCACCGGTGTCATTGCATGTCTATTCTGTTCATGAACCACACATAAGGATCCACCAGTGTCATTGCACGTCTGTTCTTTTCATGAACCACACCCACTGTCATTGCATGTGTGTTCTTCTAAACAAACCACATAAGGATCCACCAGTGTCATTGCCTGTCTTTTCTTTTCATGAGACAGACCTAGTGTCATTGCATGTGAGTTCTTCAAAACAAACCACATAAGTCATTGCATGTCTGATCTTTTCATGAACCACACAAGGATCTACCAGTGTCATTGGATGTGTGTTCTTCTCATGAACCACATAAAGATCTCCCAGTGTCATTGGATGTGTGTTGTTCTCATTAACCACACGTGGATCCACCGGTGTCATTGCATGTCTGTTCCTCTAAACAAACCACATAAGGATCCACTAGTGTCATTGCATGTCTGTTCTTTTCATGAACCACACCTAGTGTCATTGCCTGTCTTTTCTTTTCATCAACCACACCTAGTGTCATTGCATGTGTGTTCTTCTAAACAAACCACATAAGTCATTGCATGTCTGTTCTTTTCATGAACCACACCTAGTGTCATTGCATGTGTGTTCTTCTAAACAAACCACATAAGTCATTACATGTATGTTCTTTTCATGAACCACACCTAGTGTCATTGCATGTGTATTCCTCTAGACAGACCACATAAGGATCCACCGGTGTCATTGCATGTTTGTTCCTCTAAACAAACCACATAAGGATCCACCAGTGTCATTGGATGTGTGTTCTTCTCATGAACCACACATGGATCCACCGGTGTCATTGCATGTTTGTTCCTCTAAACAAACCACATAAGGATCCACCACTATCATTGCATGTCTGTTCTTTTCATGAACCACACCCAGTGTCATTGCATGTGTGTTCTTCTAAACAATCCACATAAGGATCCACCAGTGTCCAGTGTCATTGCATGTCTGTTCTTTTCATGAACCACACAAGGATCTACCAGTGTCATTGGATGTGTGTTCTTCTCATGAACCACATAAGGATCTACCAGTGTCATTGGATGTGTGTTTTTCTCATGAACCACACGTGGATCCACCGGTGTCATTGCATGTCTATTCCTCTCAACAAACCACATAAGGATCCACCAGTGTCATTACATGTCTGTTCTTTTAATGAACCACACCCAGTGTCATTGCATGTGTGTTCTTCTAAATAAACCACATAAGGATCCACCACTGTCATTGCATGTCTGTTCTTTTCATGAACCACATAAGGATCCACCAGTGTCATTGCATACCTGTTCTTTTCATGAACCACACCCAGTGTCACTGCATGTCTGTTCTTTTCATGAACCACATTAGGATCCACCAGTGTCACTGGATGTGTGTTATTCTCATGAACCACACCTGGATCCACCAGTGTCATTGCATGTCTGTTCCTCTAAACAAACCACATAAGGATCCACCAGTGTCATTGCATGTCTGTTCTTTTCATGAACCACACCCAGTGTCATTGCATGTGTGTTCTTCTAAACAAACCACATAAGGATCCACCAGTGTCATTGCATGTCTATTCTTTTCATGGACCACATAAGGGGCCACCAGTGTCATTGCATGTCTTATTTTCATGAACCAAACCAGTGTCATTGCATGTGTGTTCTTTTCATGAACCACGCCTAGAGTCATTGCATGTCTGTTCTTTTCATAAACCACACCCGGTGTCATTGCATGTCTGTTTTTTCATGAACCACACCGTGTCACTTCATGTAAGTTCTTTTCATGAACCACATAAGGATCCACCAGTGTCATTGAATGTGTGTTCTTCTAAACAAACCACACGTGGATCCACCGGTGTCATTGCATGTCTGTTCTTTTCATGAACCACACATAAGGGTCCACTAGTGTCATTGCATGTCTGTTCTTTTCATGAACCACACCTAGTGTCATTGCATGTGTGTTCTTTTCATGAACCACAGCTAGAGTCATTACATGTCTGTTCTTTTCATGAACCCACCCAGTGTCATTGCATGTTTGTTCTTTTCATGAACCACACCCGGTGTCACTGCATGTCTGTTCTTTTCATGAACCATATAAGGATCCACAAGTGTCATTGGATGTGTGTTCTTCTCATGAGCCACACGTGGATCCACCGGTGTCATTGCATGTCTATTCTGTTCATGAACCACACATAAGGATCCACCAGTGTCATTGCACGTCTGTTCTTTTCATGAACCACACCCAGTGTCATTGCATGTGTGTTCTTCTAAACAAACCACATAAGGATCCACCAGTGTCATTGCCTGTCTTTTCTTTTCATGAGACAGACCTAGTGTCATTGCATGTGAGTTCTTCTAAACAAACCACATAAGTCATTGCATGTCTGATCTTTTCATGAACCACACAAGGATCTACCAGTGTCATTGGATGTGTGTTCTTCTCATGAACCACATAAAGATCTCCCAGTGTCATTGGATGTGTGTTGTTCTCATGAACCACACGTGGATCCACCGGTGTCATTGCATGTCTGTTCCTCTAAACAAACCACATAAGGATCCACTAGTGTCATTGCATGTCTGTTCTTTTCATGAACCACACCCAGTGTCATTGCCTGTCTTTTCTTTTCATCAACCACACCTAGTGTCATTGCATGTGTGTTCTTCTAAACAAACCACATAAGTCATTGCATGTCTGTTCTTTTCATGAACCACACCTAGTGTCATTGCATGTGTGTTCTTCTAAACAAACCACATAAGTCATTACATGTATGTTCTTTTCATGAACCACACCTAGTGTCATTGCATGTGTGTTCCTCTAGACATACCACATAAGGATCCACTGTGTCATTGCATGTTTGTTCCTCTAAACAAACCACATAAGGATCCACCAGTGTCATTGGATGTGTGTTCTTCTCATGAACCACACATGGATCCACCGGTGTCATTGCATGTTTGTTCCTCTAAACAAACCACATAAGGATCCACCACTATCATTGCATGTTTGTTCTTTTCATGAACCACACCCAGTGTCATTGCATGTGTGTTCTTCTAAACAATCCACATAAGGATCCACCAGTGTCCAGTGTCATTGCATGTCTGTTCTTTTCATGAACCACACAAGGATCTACCAGTGTCATTGGATGTGTGTTCTTCTCATGAACCACATAAGGATCTACCAGTGTCATTGGATGTGTGTTTTTCTCATGAACCACACGTGGATCCACCGGTGTCATTGCATGTCTATTCCTCTCAACAAACCACATAAGGATCCACCAGTGTCATTACATGTCTGTTCTTTTAATGAACCACACCCAGTGTCATTGCATGTGTGTTCTTCTAAATAAACCACATAAGGATCCACCACTGTCATTGCATGTCTGTTCTTTTCATGAACCACATAAGGATCCACCAGTGTCATTGCATACCTGTTCTTTTCATGAACCACACCCAGTGTCACTGCATGTCTGTTCTTTTCATGAACCACATTAGGATCCACCAGTGTCACTGGATGTGTGTTATTCTCATGAACCACACCTGGATCCACCAGTGTCATTGCATGTCTGTTCCTCTAAACAAACCACATAAGGATCCACCAGTGTCATTGCATGTCTGTTCTTTTCATGAACCACACCCAGTGTCATTGCATGTGTGTTCTTCTAAACAAACCACATAAGGATCCACCAGTGTCATTGCATGTCTATTCTTTTCATGGACCACACATAAGGATCCACCAGTGTCATTGCATGTCTGTTATTTTCATGAACCAAACCCAGTGTCATTGCATGTGTGTTCTTTTCATGAACCACAGCTAGAGTCATTGCATGTCTGTTTTTCATAAACCACACCCAGGTCATTGCATGTCTGTTCTTTTCATGAACCACACCCGTGTCACTTCATGTAAGTTCTTTTCATGAACCATAAGGATCCACCAGTGTCATTGAATGTGTTCTTCTAAACAAACCACACGGATCCACCGTGTCATTGCATGTCTGTTCTTTTCATGAACCACACATAAGGGTCCACTAGTGTCATTGCATGTCTGTTCTTTTCATGAACCACACCTAGTGTCATTGCATGTGTGTTCTTTTCATGAACCATGCTAGAGTCATTACATGTCTGTTCTTTTCATGAACCCACCCAGTGTCATTGCATGTTTGTTCTTTTCATGAACCACACCCGGTGTCACTGCATGTCTGTTCTTTTCATGAACCATATAAGGATCCACAAGTGTCATTGGATGTGTGTTCTTCTCATGAACCACACGTGGATCCACCGGTGTCATTGCATGTCTATTCTGTTCATGAACCACACATAAGGATCCACCAGTGTCATTGCACGTCTGTTCTTTTCATGAACCACACCCAGTGTCATTGCATGTGTGTTCTTCTAAACAAACCACATAAGGATCAACCAGTGTCATTGCCTGTCTTTTCTTTTCATGAGACAGACCTAGTGTCATTGCATGTGAGTTCTTCTAAACAAACCACATAAGTCATTGCATGTCTGATCTTTTCATGAACCACACAAGGATCTACCAGTGTCATTGGATGTGTGTTCTTCTCATGAACCACATAAAGATCTCCCAGTGTCATTGGATGTGTGTTGTTCTCATGAACCACACGTGGATCCACCGGTGTCATTGCATGTCCTGTCTCTAAACAAACCACATAAGGATCCACTAGTGTCATTGCATGTCTGTTTCTTTTCATGAACCACACCCAAAGTGTCATTGCTGTCTTTTCTTTTCATCAACCACACCTAGTGTCATTGCATGTGTGTTCTTCTAAACAAACCACATAAGTCATTGCATGTCTGTTCTTTTCATGAACCACACCTAGTGTCATTGCATGTGTGTTCTTCTAAACAAACCACATAATGTAGGGGTTCATAGCATGGAAAACAAAAAATTTCTATCGCATACAAACAAACAAGCCAAGATCTATCTACTAGATTGCAGCAACGAGTCGATGGAATAACTCACCTCAAGATTCCAAAGTGTTTAACGAGCAGATTCTCGTGGGTGATGTAGTCATTTTCCGATCTCAAGATCGCGTAGACGATCCTTCCGCGCCACGCTCCTGCAGCGCCCCTGTAGTCGGTCACACGTTCGTACTCGACGAAGACCTTCCTCTCCTTGTTCCAAAGAAAATGGAGGTTGTAGTACTCTCGCGATTCCTAAGAAGACAACGGCGTGGTACCTAAGTAGAGGGAATCCCTGAGGGCTTCAAGCCGTGTAGTATGGTGGAGCTTATGAGAGAGGCTATTAGTGGTCTAGTAATTAGACACACCAATTAGAAGGCTCTAAACCAATTAGAAGGCTCTAAACTAAATAGCTCTAAACCGGGGTTTAGGTCTAGGGTTTAGTTTAGAGGATAGGAACTTGTGTGTGCTAGGAGGGCAGCCCCTGCCTCCCTTTATAGGTGGGAGGGCGGCCAAGGGGAGGAGGAGTCCTCCCCAACTCGGCCTTGAGGTGGGCGCTGCTTGGGGAGGAGGGAATCCTCCCCAACTCGGTTTCCACTTCTCCTCTTTCCACTTTCCAAAACTTGCCGATTGACTTTTCAATTTAGGATTTAAATAAACCCTTTATTTTGGACAGCAAGAACACTTAGTACATGATGCAATCATTCCAATATGTAATGACACATTCATGTACCCTTCCCTCCGGAGTGCCGGACATTTCGGATCCTTCTAGAATGTTTCCGATGAAAACATCTAACCATTCCCCAACTCCAAACGGAACTTTCCTTATATGAATCTTATTCTCCTGACCATTCCGGATCACCTCGTGATATCCCGGATCCCATCCGAGACCAACAACATTCGGTCTCTTTCTCATAATACCATAACTACTCAAACAACGTCAATCCTTATGTGTCTCCTACGGTTCGTGAATTATGCGGACATGATCGAGACACTTCTCCTAACAATAACCAATAGAGGAATCTGAAATTCATATGGCTCCCACATATTTACGATTACTTTGCGATCGAATGAACCACTTACATACGATACCAATTTCCCTTTGTCTCACAATATGTTACTTATCCAAGGTTATGATCGCTTCAGATCTCTGCATACCTAGTTCAACCTCACATCGATAAGTACTCTTTTCTCGTTCCCGTGATATGTGATCCCTTGTGACCCAGTCACATGCTTGCAAGCTAATTGGATGACATTTCACCGAGAGGGCCCAGAGAATATCTATCCGTCATATGGATGGACAAATCCCACTCTTGATCCATGTGTTTCAACCAATACTTTCCGAACACTCAATACCACCTTTATAGCCACCCTGTTACGGTGTGGTGTTTGATGACATCAAAGCATCCATCCAAAGAAAGGTGATATGCATGATCTCATGGTCGAAGGAATTAGGTTACTATGTATCAGAAAGCATATAGCAATTGAACTATTGAAATGACTTGATCTTTATGCTACGCTTGTCTATAGGAGTATGTCCACCATATTATTCTCCTAACGATATGATCTTGTTGTTGATAACATCTCAATGTTCATGATAGGGAAACCACCATCATCAATCAACCAACAAGCTAGTGAAGTATAGAGGCTATACTAGGGACTTCAAATTAAGTTTACAAATCACACAAGTATTAATGTTTCCTTGTTAATACTATTATAGCATGAATGTAAACATTTATCATAAACACAAAGATATAATAATAACTATATTTATTATTGCCTCTAGGGCATATCTCCAACAGTCTCCCACTTGCACTAGAGTCATCTAATCTAGATTACATGGTAATATACCGAACACCCATGGCAGTTTGGTGTTGGTCATGTTTTGCCCTCGGGAGAGGTTTAGTCAACGGATCCGCCACATTCAGATCTGTGTGTACTTTGCAAATCTTTATATCCCCATCCTGGATATGTTCTCGAATAGCGTGAAACGCAGCTTGATATGCTTCAGCTTCTTGTGTGACCTTGGTTCTTAAGCATTATGGCGCCCATGTTATCACAAGAGATAGACATTGGGTCCAGACTAGGAACCACACCCAGCTCAGAATGAACTCTTTCATCCATATCGCTTCTTGTGAAGCCTCCGGCAGCCATGTATTCCGATTCGCTTGAAGATCTCGCCACAACGCTTTTCTTTGCACTCCTCCAGCTAATCGCTGCACCATTCAAAATAAATACGATCCAGATTGTGATTTAGAATCATCCGGATCGGTGTTCCAACTAGCATCGGTGTAACCATTAACAACGAAATGTTCATCACCTCCATAAGAAAGAACCATATCCTTAGTTCTTCTCAAGTACTTAAGGATGTTTTGATCATGTCCAATGATCCACTCTGGATCACTTTGATATCTGCTAGTTAAACTAACAAAGATATGCAATGTCGGGTCTAGTACATAGCATGGCATACATTAGAGATCCTATGGCTGATGCATAGGGAGTCTTACTCATCCTTTCTATCTTCTCGCCGATGTCGGACTTTGAGTTTTACTCAAGGTCGATATAAACATGGGCAAGAACCCTTTCTTGCTATCTTCCATTCCAAACCTCTTTAGAACTTTGTCCAAATATGTACTTTGTGACAATGATATTTGGCGCTTCGATCTATCTCTATAAATCTTTATGCCTAATATGTTGCTTCGCCAAGATCCTTCATTGAAAAACTATTATTCAAATATTCTTGACACTATTAAGAAGGTCTACATCATTCCCAATCAACAATATGTCATCCACATACAGTATTAAGAATGCTACAGAGCTCCCACTCACTTTCTTGTAAATACAAGCTGCTCCATAAGTTTGTATAAAACCAAAACTTTTGATTACCTTATCAAAACGTTGATTCCAACTTCGATGCTTGCTTCAATCCATAGATGGACCGCTGAAGTTTGCATACCTTGTTAGCATCTTTAGGATCGACAAAACCTTTGGGTTGCATCATATACAACTCTTCATCAATGTCTCCATTGAGGAATGCTGTTTGACATCCATCCGCCATATCTCATAATCATAATATGCAGCGATTGCTAACATAATCCTCACAGACTTTTAGCTTCGCCATCGTGAGAAAGTCTCATCGTAGTCAACTCCTTGAATTTGTCGAAACCCTTTGCATAAGTCGAGCTTTATAGACAGAACATTACCATCAAGATCTGCTTTCTTCTTGAAAATCCATTTGTTCTCGACAGCCTTCCGCCATCCGTAAGTCCACCAAAGTCCATACTTGGTTTTCGACATGGATCCAATCTCGGATTTCATGGCTTGCCATTTATTGGAATCAGCTCATCATCGCTTCCTCATATGTCTCGGGTCATCGGTTGTCCACCACCATGACATTCATAACGGAATCATACCAACTGGAGTGGTACGAGTTCTCGCTGACCTCCGAGGCTCAGAGTAACCTCAACCAAGTTTCATGATCACCATCATTAGCTTCCTCTCTTATTGGTGCAGCACCACAGAACTTCTTCCGGTCGCGCTACTCGCAATTTCGAGAGAAGGTTCGACAACCTCGTCGAAGTTCTACTTTCCTTCCAAATACTTCTTTCGAGAGAAATTCCTTCTAGAAAGGATCCATTCTTGGCAACGAAGATTTTGCCTTCGGATCTATGATAGAAGGTATACCCAATAGTTTCCTTCGTATCCTATGAAGACGATTTTTCCGCTTTGGGTTCAAGCTTGTCCTCAGTAACTTATTTACATAGGCTTCAGATCCCCAAACTTTAAGGAACGACAATTTAGGTTTCTTCCCAAACCATAATTCATATGGTGTCGTTTTCAACGGATTTAGACGGTGCCCTATTTAAAGTGAATGCGGCTGTTTCTAATGCATAACCCCAAAATGATAGCGGTAATCTGTAAGTGACATCATAGAACGAACCATATCTAAGAGAGTTCGACACGACGCTCGGACACACCATTACGCTGTGGTGTTCCCGGCGTGTCAATCATGAAAGTATTCCACATTTCTTCAAATGCTCGCCAAACTCAGAATTTAGATATTCACCTCCACGATCGTAACATAGAAATTTAATCTTCTTGTTACGTTGATTCTCTACCTCACTTTGAAACTCCTTAAACTTCTCGAAAGTTTCGGACTTATGTTTCATGAAATAGATATACCCATATCTACTCAAGTCATCCGTGAAGGTAAGAACATAACGATAACCATCACATGATGCTACACTCATTGGACCACACACATCGGTATGTATGATTTCCAATAAGTCTCAGAGCTCGCTCCATTATACCGTAAAATGGAGTCTTAGTCATTTTACCCATCGACATGCCTCGCATCTTTCAAGTGATTCAAAATCAAGTGATTCAAGAAGTCCATCGAATGGAGTTTCTTCATACGCTTCACTCCAATGTGACCAAGACGACAGTGCCACATATAGGTCGAATTATCGCTTGATTTCAAACGTTTAGCCTCAATGTTGTTGATATGTGTATTTCCACTATCGAGATTCAATAAGAATAGACCATCTATCAAAGGTGCATGTGCATAAAATATATTACTCATATAAATCGAACAACCATTATTCTCGGATTTAAACAAGTAACCGCCTCGCAATAAACAAGATCCCGATATAATGTTCATGCTCAACGCAGCACCAAATAACAATTATTTAAGTATAAAACTAATCCCGATGGTAGATGAAGAGGTAGCGTGTCACCACGATCACATCAACATTTGATCCGCTTCCACGCCATCGTCACCTCGTTCTTCACTAGCTTCCGCTTATTCTCGCAGCTCTGCTTCGAGTTACAAATATGAGCAACAACCAAGATTAAATACCTGTGCACTACTACGAATACTAGTGAGATACACATCAATAACATGTATATCAGATATACCTTTCTTCTTGATGTTGCCGTTCTTCAAATCCGCCAAGTACTTTGGGCAATTCCGCTTCCAGTGACCTTCTCCCTTGCAAGAAAGCACTCGGCCAGGCTTAGGTCCAGCCTTGGTCTTCTTCGTCGTGGTAACTTTCTTACCACCCTTCTTGAAGTGTCCTTCTGCTTAGACTTGCCTTTCTTGAATTTGGTGGTCTTATTGACCATCAACACTTGGTGCTCTTTCTTGATCTCCACTTCTGCAGATTTTAACATAGCAAACAGTTCTGGCAACTCTTTGTTCATGTTCTGCATGTTGTAGTTCATCACAAAGTTCTTGTAACTTGGTGGTAGTGATTGAGGATGCGTAAACCCCAAAGTATTAGGAATCACTATACCCAAGCTTTGAAGTTTATTTATGCCTGACATCTTAAGCACATGCTCACCGATTTGAGCTGCCTCTTCCATCTTGCGCTAAAGAACTTTTCAAGCTTCATAACTTTCAATTGCCGCATGAGTCTCAAAAATTAATTTGAGATCCTCGACAATATCATATGGGTCTGACTCTTCAAACCTTTTCTGAAGCTCCGATTCTAAACCATACAAGATAGCACACTGAACTATGGAGTACTGATTCTTCCGAGCGATGTAAACATTCTTTACTTCATCGGTAGCATCAGCCGCAGTGGGTCACCTAGCGTGCATCCAGCACATAGGTCAAATTACCATGTGAGGACAATCTCAAATTATGAACCAATCCGCGAAGTTGCTTCCATTGTTTTTCAACTTTTCTTTCTCTAGGAACGCATTAAAATTGATGGTAGGGGCTGCCATTGATCTACAACATATTTGCAATAGTTTAGACTAAGTTTATGACAAATTGAGTTCAAATTAATTAATGAAATTAAACTAGGTGAACTCCCACTCAAAACAACATCCCTCACATTGTTTTAGTGATCACATTAACCAAATCCACTACATCAACACCGATCATCACGAGTTGATATAGTTTTAATGGCTAACAATCATCATGTTCATCATATCTACTATATGATTCATGCTTTACCTTTCGCGATCCTTGTTCCCGAGGCCATGTCTCAGACATGCTAGGCTCACAAGATCAAACCTTAGCTACCGCATAAGCAAATCTGGCTTGCTTACGTTGTATTCACCCGCGGAATCAAAGACACCCGATCATCACGTGGTGCTTCGAAGCAGCAAGCTTTGGCAACGGTGCATACTAAGGGTGAAAAATTTAGAACTTGAAATTTATGTGCATGAGGGATCATCTTATAATGCTACCGCCTACTAAGCAATACAAGATGCATAAAGGATTAACATCACATGCAATTCATAATATGTGATATGATATGCCTTTCTTCTTTGTGCTTCCGATCTCCATCTTCAAGCACGAACATGATCTCCATCATCACCGCATAGCATCAAGGTCAATGACGCTTCTTCATGGTTGTCTTCCACCAGCTTCAACTATTACAACTATTTTGAATAGACACGCAGATCTTAACTGAAATTAAAGACAACCATATGGCTCCTGCCGGTTGCCAACTTACAATAAGGAACATTGCATACATAAAATATAATCACAATCATGGCCATATCACATCATCGACACCCTCGCAAAACAAAGTTAGACGCTTCTACTTTCTTTGCAGATTTTACGTGGTTTGGGGCTTTCCATAAGTGTCGTTCTAACCTACGACCAAGAACCACAACATTGATACTAGCATTGTTGATCACTCGTTGTAAATTGGATCTTTACTATGCTAGGAGAAACAGCACCATAAAGCCACTTATGCAATACGAGTTGCATGTCAAGCGTGGAGCAAGTCTCATGAACGATGTCATGTAAGGTTAGCCCGGCGCTTCATCCCAACATACCGCAAGATGCAAAGTACACAAAAGCAATCTACAATAAAAGCATCAACGCCCACAATGACCATTGTGTTCTACTCGCAATAGATCTACATATAGACACGGCTCGATACCATCAGAGGGGTTCGTAGCATGGAAAACAAAAATTTTCTATCGCATACAAACAAACAAGCCAAGATCTATCTACTAGATTGCAGCAACGAGTCGATGGAATAACTCACCTCGAAGATTCCAAAGTGTTTAACGAGAGCAGATTCTCGGGTGATGTAGTCGATTTTCCGATCTCAAGATCAGTAGACGATCCTTCCGGGCGCCATTCGCAGCGCCCGTAGTCGGTCACACGCTCGCACTCGACGAAGACCTTCCTCTCCCTTGTTCCAAAGAAAATGGAGGTTGTAGTACTCTCTCGCGATTCCGGCAAGACAACGCGTGGTACCAAGTAGAGGGAAATCCCAGGCTTCGCTTAAGCCGGGTAGTATGGTGGAGCTTATGAGAGAGGCTATTAGTGGTCTAGTAATTAGACACACCAATTAGAAGGCTCTAAACCAATTAGAAGGCTCTAAACCCAAATCCCTCAAAACCGGGGTTTAGGTCTTGGGTTTAGTTTAGAGGATAGGAACTTGTGTGTGCTAGGGGGGCAGCCCTGCCTCCCTTTATAGGTGGGAGGGCGGCCAAGGGAGGGAGGAGTCCTCCCCAACTCGGCCTTGAGGTGGGCGCCTTGGGAGGAGGAATCCTCCCCAACTCGGTTCCACTTCTCCTCCTCTTTCCACTTTCCAAAACTTGCTGCTTGACTTTCAAACTTGCCGCTTGACTTTTCAATTTAGGATTTAAATAAACCCTTTATTTTGGACAGCGAGAACACTTAGTACATGATGCAATCATTCCAATATGTAATGACACATTCATGTACCCTTCCCTCCGAGTGCCGACATTCGGGACCTTCTAGAATGTTCCCGATGAAAACATCTAACCATTCCCCAACTCAAACGGAACTTTCCTTATATGAATCTTATTCTCCGGACCATTCCGGATCACCTCGTGATATCCCGGATCCCATCCGAGACTCAACAACATTCGGTCTCTTTCTCATAATACCATAACTACTCAAACAACGTCAATCCTTAAGTGTGTCTCCACGGTTCGTGAATTATGCGACATGATCGAGACACTTCTCCAACAATAACCAATAGAGGAATCTGGAAATTCATATGGCTCCCTACATATTTATACGATTACTTTACATCGAATGAACCACTTACATACGATACCAATTTCCCTTTGTCTCACAATATGTTACTTATCCAAGGTTATGATCGCTTGGTATCTCCGCATACCTAGTTCAACCTCACATCGATAAGTACTCTTTTCGCTCCGTGATATGTGATCCCTTGTGACCCAGTCACATGCTTGCAAGCTAATTGGATGACATTTCACCGAGAGGGCCCAGAGAATATCTATCCGTCATGTGGATGGACAAATCCCACTCTTGATCCATGTGTTTCAACCAATACTTTCCGAACACTCAATACCACCTTTATAGCCACCCTGTTACGGTGTGGTGTTTGATGACATCAAAGCATCCATCCAGTAAAGGTGATATGCATGATCTCATGGTCGAAGGAATTAGGTTACTATGTATCAGAAAGCATATAGCAATTGAACTATTGAAATGACTTGATCTTTATGCTACGCTTGTCTATAGGAGTATGTCCACCATATCATTCTCCTAACGATATGATCTTGTTGTTGATAACATCTCAATGTTCATGATAGGGAAACCACCATCATCAATCAACCAACAAGCTAGTGAAGTATAGAGGCTATACTAGGGACTTCAAATTAAGTTTACAAATCACACAAGTATTAATGTTTCCTTGTTAATACTATTATAGCATGAATGTAAACATTTATCATAAACACAAAGATATAATAATAACTATATTTATTATTGCCTCTAGGGCATATCTCCAACACATAAGTCATCACATGTATGTTCTTTTCATGAACCACACCTAGTGTCATTGCATGTGTGTTCCTCTAGACAGACCACATAAGGATCCACCGGTGTCATTGCATGTCTGTTCCTCTAAACAAACCACATAAGGATCCACCAGTGTCATTGGATGTGTGTTGTTCTCATGAACCACAGATGGATGCACCGGTGTCATTACATGTTTGTTCCTCTAAACAAACCACATAAGGATCCACCAGTGTCATTGCATGTCTGTTCTTTTCATGAACCACACCCAGTGTCATTGCATGTGTGTTCTTCTAAACAAACCACATAAGGATCCACTAGTGTCCAGTGTCATTGCATGTCTGTTGTTTTCATGAGCCACACAAGGATCTACCAGTGTTATCGGATGTGTGTTCTTCTCATGAACCACATAAGGATCTACCAGTGTCGTTGGATGTGTGTTCTTCTCATGAACCACACGTGGATCCACCGGTGTCATTGCATGTCTATTCCTCTAAACAAACCACATAAGGATCCACTAGTGTCATTTCCTGTCTGTTCTTTTAATGAACCACACCCAGTGTCATTGCATGTGTGTTCTTCTAAACAAACCACATAAGGATCCACCACTGTCATTGCATGTCTGTTCTTTTCATGAACCACATAAGGATCCACCAGTGTCATTGCATACCTGTTCTTTTCATGAACCACACCCAGTGTCACTGCATGTCTGTTCTTTTCATGAACCACATTAGGATCCACCAGTGTCACTGGATGTGTGTTATTCTCATGAACCACACCTGGATCCACCAGTGTCATTGCATGTCTGTTCCTCTAAACAAACCACATAAGGATCCACCAGTGTCATTGCATGTCTGTTCTTTTCATGAACCACACCCAGTGTCATTGCATGTGTGTTCTTCTAAACAAACCACATAAGGATCCACCAGTGTCATTGCATGTCTATTCTTTTCATGGACCACACATAAGGATCCACCAGTGTCATTGCATGTCTGTTATTTTCATGAACCAAACCCAGTGTCATTGCATGTGTGTTCTTTTCATGAACCACAGCTAGAGTCATTGCATGTCTGTTCTTTTCATAAACCACACCCAGTGTCATTGCATGTCTGTTCTTTTCATGAACCACACCCGGTGTCACTTCATGTAAGTTCTTTTCATGAACCACATAAGGATCCACCAGTGTCATTGAATGTGTGTTCTTCTAAACAAACCACACGTGGATCCACCGGTGTCATTGCATGTCTGTTCTTTTCATGAACCACACCTAGTGTCATTGCATGTGTGTTCTTTTCATGAACCACAGCTAGAGTCATTACATGTCTGTTCTTTTCATGAACCCACCCAGTGTCATTGCATGTTTGTTCTTTTCATGAACCACACCCGGTGTCACTGCATGTCTGTTCTTTTCATGAACCATATAAGGATCCACAAGTGTCATTGGATGTGTGTTCTTCTCATGAACCACACGTGGATCCACCGGTGTCATTGCATGTCTATTCTTTTCATGAACCACACATAAGGATCCACCAGTGTCATTGCACGTCTGTTCTTTTCATGAACCACACCCAGTGTCATTGCATGTGTGTTCTTCTAAACAAACCACATAAGGATCCACCAGTGTCATTGCCTGTCTTTTCTTTTCATGAGCCAGACCTAGTGTCATTGCATGTGAGTTCTTCTAAACAAACCACATAAGTCATTGCATGTCTGATCTTTTCATGAACCACACAAGGATCTACCAGTGTCATTGGATGTGTGTTCTTCTCATGAACCACATAAAGATCTCCCAGTGTCATTGGATGTGTGTTGTTCTCATGAACCACACGTGGATCCACCGGTGTCATTGCATGTCTGTTCCTCTAAACAAACCACATAAGGATCCACTAGTGTCATTGCATGTCTGTTCTTTTCATGAACCACACCCAGTGTCATTGCCTGTCTTTTCTTTTCATCAACCACACCTAGTGTCATTGCATGTGTGTTCTTCTAAACAAACCACATAAGTCATTGCATGTCTGTTCTTTTCATGAACCACACCTAGTGTCATTGCATGTGTGTTCTTCTAAACAAACCACATAAGTCATCACATGTATGTTCTTTTCATGAACCACACCTAGTGTCATTGCATGTGTGTTCCTCTAGACAGACCACATAAGGATCCACCGGTGTCATTGCATGTCTGTTCCTCTAAACAAACCACATAAGGATCCACCAGTGTCATTGGATGTGTGTTGTTCTCATGAACCACAGATGGATGCACCGGTGTCATTACATGTTTGTTCCTCTAAACAAACCACATAAGGATCCACCAGTGTCATTGCATGTCTGTTCTTTTCATGAACCACACCCAGTGTCATTGCATGTGTGTTCTTCTAAACAAACCACATAGTGTCCAGTGTCATGGCATGTCTGTTGTTTTCATGAGCCACACAAGGATCTACCAGTGTCATTGGATGTGTGTTCTTCTCATGAACCACATAAGGATCTACCAGTGTCATTGGATGTGTGTTCTTCTCATGAACCACACGTGGATCCACCGGTGTCATTGCATGTCTATTCCTCTAAACAAACCACATAAGGATCCACCAGTGTCATTGCATGTCTGTTCTTTTCATGAACCACACCCAGTGTCATTGCATGTGTGTTCTTCTAAACAAACCACATAAGGATCCACCACTGTCATTGCATGTCTGTTCTTTTCATGAACCACATAAGGATCCACCAGTGTCATTGCATACCTGTTATTTTCATGAACCACACCCAGTCATTGTCACATTCTTTTCATGAACCACATTAGGATCCACCAGTGTCACTGGATGTGTGTTATTCTCATGAACCACACCTGGATCCACCAGTGTCATTGCATGTCTGTTCCTCTAAACAAACCACATAAGGATCCACCAGTGTCATTGCATGTCTGTTCTTTTCATGAACCACACCCAGTGTCATTGCATGTGTGTTCTTCTAAACAAACCACATAAGGATCCACCAGTGTCATTGCATGTCTATTCTTTTCATGAACCACATAAGGATCCACCAGTGTCATTGCATGTCTGTTATTTTCATGAACCAAACCCAGTGTCATTGCATGTGTGTTCTTTTCATGAACCACAGCTAGAGTCATTGCATGTCTGTTCTTTTCATGAACCACACCCAGTGTCATTGCATGTCTGTTCTTTTCATGAACCACACCCGGTGTCACTTCATGTAAGTTCTTTTCATGAACCACATAAGGATCCACCAGTGTCATTGCATGTGTGTTCTTCTAAACAAACCACACGTGGATCCACCGGTGTCATTGCATGTCTGTTCTTTTCATGAACCCACCCAGTGTCGTTGCATGTTTGTTCTTTTCATGAACCACAGCTAGAGTCATTACATGTCTGTTCTTTTCATGAACCCACCCAGTGTCATTGCATGTTTGTTCTTTTCATGAACCACACCCGGTGTCACTGCATGTCTGTTCTTTTCATGAACCATATAAGGATCCACAAGTGTCATTGGATGTGTGTTCTTCTCATGAACCACACGTGGATCCACCGGTGTCGTTGCATGTCTATTCTTTTCATGAACCACACATAAGGATCCACCAGTGTCATTGCACGTCTGTTCTTTTCATGAACCACACCCAGTGTCATTGCATGTGTGTTCTTCTAAACAAACCACATAAGGATCCACCAGTGTCATTGCCTGTCTTTTCTTTTCATGAGCCAGACCTAGTGTCATTGCATGTGAGTTCTTCTAAACAAACCACATAAGTCATTGCATGTCTGATCTTTTCATGAACCACACAAGGATCTACCAGTGTCATTGGATGTGTGTTCTTCTCATGAACCACATAAGGATCTCCCAGTGTCATTGGATGTGTGTTGTTCTCATGAACCACACGTGGATCCACCGGTGTCATTGCATGTCTGTTCCTCTAAACAAACCACATAAGGATCCACTAGTGTCATTGCATGTCTGTTCTTTTCATGAACCACACCCAGTGTCATTGCCTGTCTTTTCTTTTCATGAACCACACCTAGTGTCATTGCATGTGTGTTCTTCTAAACAAACCACATAAGTCATTGCATGTCTGTTCTTTTCATGAACCACACCTAGTGTCATTGCATGTGTGTTCTTCTAAACAAACCACATAAGTCATTACATGTATGTTCTTTTCATGAACCACACCTAGTGTCATTGCATGTGTGTTCCTCTAGACAGACCACATAAGGATCCACCGGTGTCATTGCATGTCTGTTCCTCTAAACAAACCACATAAGGATCCACCAGTGTCATTGGATGTGTGTTGTTCTCATGAACCACAGATGGATCCACCGGTGTCATTACATGTTTGTTCCTCTAAACAAACCACATAAGGATCCACCAGTGTCATTGCATGTCTGTTCTTTTCATGAACCACACCCAGTGTCATTGCATGTGTGTTCTTCTAAACAAACCACATAAGGATCCACTAGTGTCCAGTGTCATTGCATGTCTGTTGTTTTCATGAACCACACAAGGATCTACCAGTGTTATCGGATGTGTGTTCTTCTCATGAACCACATAAGGATCTACCAGTGTCATTGGATGTGTGTTCTTCTCATGAACCACACGTGGATCCACCGGTGTCATTGCATGTCTATTCCTCTAAACAAACAATATAAGGATCCACCAGTGTCATTGCATGTCTATTCTTTTCATGAACCACACCCAGTGTCATTGCATGTGTGTTCTTCTAAACAAACCACATAAGGATCCACCAGTGTCATTGCATGTTGTTCTTTTCATGAACCACATAAGGATCCACCAGTGTCATTGCATGTCTGTTCTTTTCATGAACCACACCCAGTGTCACTGCATGTCTGTTCTTTTCATGAACCACATTAGGATCCACTAGTGTCACTGGATGTGTGTTATTCTCATGAACCACACCTGGATCCACCAGTGTCATTGCATGTCTGTTCCTCTAAACAAACCACATAAGGATCCACCAGTGTCATTGCATGTCTGTTCTTTTCATGAACCACACCCAGTGTCATTGCATGTGTGTTCTTCTAAACAAACCACATAAGGATCCACCAGTGTCATTGCATGTCTATTCTTTTCATGGACCACACATAAGGATCCACCAGTGTCATTGCATGTCTGTTATTTTCATGAACCAAACCCAGTGTCATTGCATGTGTGTTCTTTTCATGAACCACAGCTAGAGTCATTGCATGTCTGTTCTTTTCATGAACCACACCCAGTGTCATTGCATGTCTGTTCTTTTCATGAACCACACCCGGTGTCACTTCATGTAAGTTCTTTTCATGAACCACATAAGGATCCACCAGTGTCATTGCATGTGTGTTCTTCTAAACAAACCACACGTGGATCCACCGGTGTCATTGCATGTCTGTTCTTTTCATGAACCACACATAAGGGTCCACTAGTGTCATTGCATGTCTGTTCTTTTCATGAACCACACCTAGTGTCATTGCATGTGTGTTCTTTTCATGAACCACAGCTAGAGTCATTACATGTCTGTTCTTTTCATGAACCCACCCAGTGTCATTGCATGTTTGTTCTTTTCATGAACCACACCCGGTGTCACTGCATGTCTGTTCTTTTCATGAACCATATAAGGATCCACAAGTGTCATTGGATGTGTGTTCTTCTCATGAACCACACGTGGATCCACCGGTGTCATTGCATGTCTATTCTTTTCATGAACCACACATAAGGATCCACCAGTGTCATTGCATGTCTGTTCTTTTCATGAACCACACCCAGTGTCATTGCATGTGTGTTCTTCTAAACAAACCACATAAGGATCCACTAGTGTGATTGCTTGTCTTTTCTTTTCATGAACCACACCTAGTGTCATTGCATGTGAGTTCTTCTAAATAAACCACATAAGTCATTGCATGTCTGATCTTTTCATGAACCACACAAGGATCTATCAGTGTCATTGGATGTGTGTTCTTCTCATGAACCACATAAGGATCTCCCAGTGTCATTGGATGTGTGTTGTTCTCATGAACCACACGTGGATCCACCGGTGTCATTGCATGTCTGTTCCTCTAAACAAACCACATAAGGATCCACTAGTGTCATTGCATGTCTGTTCTTTTCATGAACCACACCCAGTGTCATTGCCTGTCTTTTCTTTTCATGAACCACACCTAGTGTCATTGCATGTGTGTTCTTCTAAACAAACCACATAAGTCATTGCATGTCTGTTCTTTTCATGAAGCACACCTAGTGTCATTGCATGTGTGTTCTTCTAAATAAACCACATAAGTCATTACATGTATGTCCTTTTCATGAACCACACCCAGTGTCATTGCATGTGTCATTGCATGTCTGTTCTCTAAACTAACCACATAAGGATCCACCAGTGTCATTGGATGTGTGTTCTTCTCATGAACCACATGTGGATCCACCGGTGTCATTGCATGTTTGTTCCTCTAAACAAACCACATAAGGATCCACCAGTGTCATTGCATGTCTGTTCTTTTCATGAACCACACCCAGTGTCATTGCATGTGTGTTCTTCTAAACAATCCACATAAGGATCCACCAGTGTCCAGTGTCATTGCATGTCTGTTCTTTTCATGAACCACACAAGGATCTACCAGTGTCATTGGATGTGTGTTCTTCTCATGAACCACATAAGGATCTACCAGTGTCATTGGATGTGTGTTCTTCTCATGAACCACACGTGGATCCACCGGTGTCATTGCATGTCTATTCCTCTAAACAAACCACATAAGGATCCACCAGTGTCATTGCATGTCTGTTCTTTTCATGAACCACACCCAGTGTCATTGCATGTGTGTTCTTCTAAACAAACCACATAAGGATCCACCACTGTCATTGCATGTCTGTTCTTTTCATGAACCACATAAGGATCCACCAGTGTCATTGCATACCTGTTCTTTTCATGAACCACACCCAGTGTCACTGCATGTCTGTTCTTTTCATGAACCACATTAGGATCCACCAGTGTCACTGGATGTGTGTTATTCTCATGAACCACACCTGGATCCACCAGTGTCATTGCATGTCTGTTCCTCTAAACAAACCACATAAGGATCCACCAGTGTCATTGCATGTCTGTTCTTTTCATGAACCACACCCAGTGTCATTGCATGTGTGTTCTTCTAAACAAACCACATAAGGATCCACCAGTGTCATTGCATGTCTATTCTTTTCATGAACCACATAAGGATCCACCAGTGTCATTGCATGTCTGTTCTTTTCATGAACCAAACCCAGTGTCTTTGCAAGTGTGTTCTTTTCATGAACCACAGCTAGAGTCATTGCATGTCTGTTCTTTTCATGAACCACATCCAGTGTCACTGCATGTCTGTTCTTTTCATGAACCACATCCGGTGTCACTACATGTAAGTTCTTTTCATGAACCACATAAGGATCCGCCAGTGTCATTGCATGTATGTTCTTATAAACAAACCACACGTGGATCCACCGGTGTCATTGCATGTCTGTTCTTTTCATGAACCACACCTAGTGTCATTGCATGTGTGTTCTTTTCATGAACCACAGCTAGAGTCATTACATGTCTGTTCTTTTCATGAACCCACCCAGTGTCATTGCATGTTTGTTCTTTTCATGAACCACACCCGGTGTCACTGCATGTCTGTTCTTTTCATGAACCATATAAGGATCCACAAGTGTCATTGGATGTGTGTTCTTCTCATGAACCACACGTGGATCCACCGGTGTCGTTGCATGTCTATTCTTTTCATGAACCACACATAAGGATCCACCAGTGTCATTGCACGTCTGTTCTTTTCATGAACCACACCCAGTGTCATTGCATGTGTGTTCTTCTAAACAAACCACATAAGGATCCACCAGTGTCATTGCCTGTCTTTTCTTTTCATGAACCACACCTAGTGTCATTGCATGTGAGTTCTTCTAAACAAACCACATAAGTCATTGCATGTCTGATCTTTTCATGAACCACACAAGGATCTACCAGTGTCATTGGATGTGTGTTCTTCTCATGAACCACATAAGGATCTCCCAGTGTCATTGGATGTGTGTTGTTCTCATGAACCACACGTGGATCCACCGGTGTCATTGCATGTCTGTTCCTCTAAACAAACCACATAAGGATCCACTAGTGTCATTGCATGTCTGTTCTTTTCATGAACCACACCCAATGTCATTGCCTGTCTTTTCTTTTCATGAACCACACCTAGTGTCATTGCATGTGTGTTCTTCTAAACAAACCACATAAGTCATTGCATGTCTGTTCTTTTCATGAACCACACCTAGTGTCATTGCATGTGTGTTCTTCTAAACAAACCACATAAGTCATTACATGTATGTTCTTTTCATGAACCACACCTAGTGTCATTGCATGTGTGTTCCTCTAGACAGACCACATAAGGATCCACCGGTGTCATTGCATGTCTGTTCCTCTAAACAAACCACATAAGGATCCACCAGTGTCATTGGATGTGTGTTGTTCTCATGAACCACAGATGGATCCACCGGTGTCATTACATGTTTGTTCCTCTAAACAAACCACATAAGGATCCACCAGTGTCATTGCATGTCTGTTCTTTTCATGAACCACACCCAGTGTCATTGCATGTGTGTTCTTCTAAACAAACCACATAAGGATCCACTAGTGTCCAGTGTCATTGCATGTCTGTTGTTTTCATGAACCACACAAGGATCTACCAGTGTTATCGGATGTGTGTTCTTCTCATGAACCACATAAGGATCTACCAGTGTCATTGGATGTGTGTTCTTCTCATGAACCACACGTGGATCCACCGGTGTCATTGCATGTCTATTCCTCTAAACAAACCACATAAGGATCCACCAGTGTCATTGCATGTCTGTTCTTTTCATGAACCACACCAGTGTCATTGCATGTGTGTTCTTCTAAACAAACCACATAAGGATCCACCAGTGTCATTGCATGTCTGTTCTTTTCATGAACCACATAAGGATCCACCAGTGTCATTGCATGTGTGTTCTTTTCATGAACCACACCTAGTGTCATTGCATGTCTGTTGTTTTCATGAAACACATAAGGATCCACCAGTGTCATTGGATGTGTGTTATTATCATGAACCACACCTGATCCACCAGTGTCATTGCATGTCTGTTCCTCTAAACAAACCACATAAGGATCCACTAGTGTCATTGCATGTCTGTTCTTTTCATGAACCACACCCATTGTCATTGCATGTGTGTTCTTCTAAACAAACCACATAAGGATCCACCAGTGTTAGTGCATGTCTATTCTTTTCGTGAACCACACCCAGTGTTATTGCATGTCAGTTCTTTTGATGAACCACACCCAGTGTCATTGCATGTGTGTTCTTTTCATGAACCACAGCTAGAGTCATTGCATGTCTGTTCTTTTCATGAACCACACCCAGTGTCATTGCATGTCTGTTCTTTTCATGAACCACACCCGGTGTCACTTCATGTAAGTTCTTTTCATGAACCACATAAGGATCCACCGGTGTCATTGCATGTCTATTCCTCTAAACAAACCACATAAGGATCCACCAGTGTCATTACATGTCTGTTCTTTTCATGAACCACACCCAGTGTCATTGCATGTGTGTTCTTCTAAACAAACCACATAAGGATCCACCAGTGTCATTGCATGTCTGTTCTTTTCATGAACCACATAAGGATCCACCAGTGTCATTGCATGCCTGTTCTTTTCATGAACCACACCCAGTGTCACTGCATGTCTGTTCTTTTCATGAACCACATTAGGATCCACCAGTGTCACTGGATGTGTGTTATTCTCATGAACCACACCTAGATCCACCAGTGTCATTGCATGTCTGTTCCTCTAAACAAACCACATAAGGATCCACCAGTGTCATTGCATGTCTGTTCTTTTCATGAACCACACCCAGTGACATTGCATGTGTGTTCTTCTAAACAAACCACATAAGGATCCACCAGTGTCATTGCATGTCTATTCTTTTCATGGACCACACATAAGTATCCACCAGTGTCATTGCATGTCTGTTATTTTCATGAACCAAGCCCAGTGTCATTGGATTTGTGTTCTTTTCATGAACCACAGCTAGAGTTATTGCATGTCTGTTCTTTTCATGAACCACACCCAGTTTCATTGCATGTTTGTTCTTTTCATGAACCACACCCGGTGTCACTTCATGTAAGTTCTTTTCATGAACAACATAAGGATCCACCAGTGTCATTGCATGTGTGTTCTTCTAAACAAACCACACGTGGATCCACCGGTGTCATTGCATGTCTGTTCTTTTCATGAACCACACATAAGGGTCCACTAGTGTCATTGCTTGTCTGTTCTTTTCATGAACCACACCTAGTGTCATTGCATGTGTGTTCTTTTCATGAACCACGGCTAGAGTCATTACATGTCTGTTCTTTTCATGAACCCACCCAGTGTCATTGCATGTTTGTTCTTTTCATGAACCACACCCGGTGTCACTGCATGTCTATTCTTTTCATGAACCACATAAGGATCCACAAGTGTCATTGGATGTGTGTTCTTCTCATGAACCACACGTGGATCCACCGGTGTCATTGCATGTCTATTCTTTTCATGAACCACACATAAGGATCCACCAGTGTCATTGCATGTCTGTTCTTTTCATGAACCACACCCAGTGTCATTGCACGTGTGTTCTTCTAAACAAACCACATAAGGATCCACCAGTGTCATTGCCTGTCTTTTCTTTTCATGAACCACACCTAGTGTCATTGCATGTGAGTTCTTCTAAACAAACCACATAAGTCATTGCATGTCTGATCTTTTCATGAACCACACAAGGATCTACCAGTGTCATTGGATGTGTGTTCTTCTCATGAACCACACGTGGATCCACCAGTGTCATTGCATGTCTGTTCCTCTAAACAAACCACATAAGGATCCACTAGTGTCATTGCATGTCTGTTCTTTTCATGAACCACACCGAGTGTCATTGCCTGTCTTTTCTTTTCATGAACCACACCTAGTGTCATTGCATGTGTGTTCTTCTAAACAAACCACATAAGTCATTGCATGTCTGTTCTTTTCATGAACCACACCTAGTGTCATTGCATGTCTGTTCTTTTCATGAACCACACCCGGTGTCATTGCATGTCTGTTCTTTTCATGAACCACATAAGGATCCACCAGTGTCATTGGATGTGTGTTCTTCTTATGAACCACACGTGGATCCACCGGTGTCATTGCATGTTTGTTCCTCTAAACAAACCACATAAGGATCCACCAGTGTCATTGCGTGTCTGTTCTTTTCATGAACCACACCCAGTGTCATTGCATGTGTGTTCTTTAAAACAAACCACATAAGGATCCATCAGTGTCATTGCATGTCTGTTGTTTTCATGAACCACACCCAGTGTCATTGGATGTGTGTTCTTCTCATGAACCACATAAGGATCTACCAGTGTCATTGGATGTGTGTTCTTCTCATGAACCACACGTGGATCCACCGGTGTCATTGCATGTCTATTCCTCTAAACAAACCACATAAGGATCCACCAGTGTCATTGCATGTCTGTTCTTGTCATGAACCACACCCAGTGTCATTGCATGTGTGTTCTTCTAAACAAACCACATAAGGATCCACCAGTGTCATTGCATGTCTGTTATTTTCATGAACCACATAAGGATCCACCAGTGTCATTGCATGCCTGTTCTTTTCATGAACCACACCCAGTGTCACTGCATGTCTGTTCTTTTCATGAACCACATTAGGATCCACCAGTGTCACTGGATGTGTGTTATTCTCATGAACCACACCTGGATCCACCAGTGTCATTGCATGTCTATTCCTCTAAACAAACCACATAAGGATCCACCAGTGTCATTGCATGTCTATTCTTTTCATGAACCACACCCAGTGTCATTGCATGTGTGTTCTTCTAAACAAACCACATAAGGATCCACCAGTGTCATTGCATGTCTATTCTTTTCATGGACCACACATAAGGATCCACCAGTGTCATTGCATGTCTGTTATTTTCATGAACCAGACCCAGTGTCATTGCATGTGTGTTCTTTTCATGAACCACAGCTAGAGTCATTGCATGTCTGTTCTTTTCATGAACCACACCCAGTGTCATTGCATGTCTGTTCTTTTCAAGAACCACACCCGGTGTCACTGCATGCAAGTTCTTTTCATGAACCACATAAGGATCCACCAGTGTCATTGCATGTGTGTTCTTCTAAACAAACCACACGTGGATCCACCAGTGTCATTGCAGGTCTGTTCTTTTCATGAACCACACCCAGTGTCATTGCATGTGTGTTCTTCTAAACAATCCACATAAGGATCCACCAGTGTCCAGTGTCATTGCATGTCTGTTCTTTTCATGAACCACACAAGGATCTACCAGTGTCATTGGATGTGTGTTCTTCTCATGAACCACATAAGGATCTACCAGTGTCATTGGATGTGTGTTTTTCTCATGAACCACACGTGGATCCACCGGTGTCATTGCATGTCTATTCCTCTCAACAAACCACATAAGGATCCACCAGTGTCATTACATGTCTGTTCTTTTCATGAACCACACCCAGTGTCATTGCATGTGTGTTCTTCTAAACAAACCACATAAGGATCCACCACTGTCATTGCATGTCTGTTCTTTTCATGAACCACATAAGGATCCACCAGTGTCATTGCATGTCTGTTCTTTTCATGAACCACACCCAGTGTCACTACATGTCTGTTCTTTTCATGAAACACATAAGGATCCACCAGTGTCATTGGATGTGTGTTATTATCATGAACCACACCTGGATCCACCAGTGTCATTGCATGTCTGTTCCTCTAAACAAACCACATAAGGATCCACCAGTGTCATTGCATGTCTGTTCTTTTCATGAACCACACCCAGTGTCATTGCATGTGTGTTCTTCTAAACAAACCACATAAGGATCCACCAGTGTCATTGCATGTCTATTCTTTTCATGAACCACACATAAGGATCCACCAGTGTCATTGCATGTATGTTCTTTTGATGAACCAAACCCAGTGTCATTGCATGTGTGTTCTTTTCATGAACCACAGCTAGAGTCATTGCATGTCTGTTCTTTTCATGAACCACACCCAGTGTCATTGCATGTCTGTTCTTTTCATGAACCACACCCGGTGTCACTTCATGTAAGTTCTTTTCATGAACCACATAAGGATCCACCAGTGTCATTGCATGTGTGTTCTTCTAAACAAACCACACGTGGATCCACCGGTGTCATTGGATGTGTGTTCTTTTCATGAACCACACATAAGGGTCCACCAGTGTCATTGCATGTCTGTTCTTTTCATGAACCACACCTAGTGTCATTGCATGTGTGTTCTTTTCATGAACCACAGCTAGAGTCATTGCATGTCTGTTCTTTTCATGAACCCACCCAGTGTCATTGCATGTTTGTTCTTTTCATGAACCACACCCGGTGTCACTGCATGTCTGTTCTTTTCATGAACCATATAAGGATCCACAAGTGTCATTGGATGTGTGTTCTTCTCATGAACCACACGTGGATCCACCGGTGTCATTGCATGTCTGTTCTTTTCATGAACCACACATAAGGATCCACCAGTGTCATTGCATGTCTGTTCTTTTCATGAACCACACCCAGTGTCATTGCATGTGTGTTCTTCTAAACAAACCACATAAGGATCCACCAGTGTCATTGCCTGTCTTTTCTTTTCATGAGCCAGACCTAGTGTCATTGCATGTGAGTTCTTCTAAACAAACCACATAAGTCATTGCATGTCTGATCTTTTCATGAACCACACAAGGATCTACCAGTGTCATTGGATGTGTGTTCTTCTCATGAACCACATAAGGATCTCCCAGTGTCATTGGATGTGTGTTGTTCTCATGAACCACACGTGGATCCACCGGTGTCATTGCATGTCTGTTCCTCTAAACAAACCACATAAGGATCCACTAGTGTCATTGCATGTCTGTTCTTTTCATGAACCACACCCAGTGTCATTGCCTGTCTTTTCTTTTCATGAACCACACCTAGTGTCATTGCATGTGTGTTCTTCTAAACAAACCACATAAGTCATTGCATGTCTGTTCTTTTCATGAACCACACCTAGTGTCATTGCATGTGTGTTCTTCTAAACAAACCACATAAGTCATTACATGTATGTTCTTTTCATGAACCACACCCAGTGTCATTGCATGTCTGTTCTTTTCTTGAACCACATAAGGATCCACCGGTGTCATTGCATGTCTGTTCCTCTAAACAAACCACATAAGGATCCACCAGTGTCATTGGATGTGTGTTGTTCTCATGAACCACAGATGGATCCACCGGTGTCATTACATGTTTGTTCCTCTAAACAAACCACATAAGGATCCACCAGTGTCATTGCATGTCTGTTCTTTTCATGAACCACACCCAGTGTCATTGCATGTGTGTTCTTCTAAACAAACCACATAAGGATCCACTAGTGTCCAGTGTCATTGCATGTCTGTTGTTTTCATGAACCACACAAGGATCTACCAGTGTTATCGGATGTGTGTTCTTCTCATGAACCACACGTGGATCCACCGGTGTCATTGCATGTCTATTCCTCTAAACAAACCACATAAGGATCCACCAGTGTCATTTCCTGTCTGTTCTTTTCATGAACCACACCTAGTGTCATTGCATGTGTGTTCTTCTAAACAAACAACATAAGTCATTGCATGTCTGTTCTTTTCATGAACCACACCCGGTGTCATTGCATGTGTGTTCCTCTAGACAGACCACATAAGGATCCACCGGTGTCATTGCATGTCTGTTCCTCTAAACAAACCACATAAGGATCCACCAGTGTCATTGGATGTGTGTTCTTCTCATGAACCACACATGGATCCACCGGTGTCATTGCATGTTTGTTCCTCTAAACAAACCACATAAGGATCCACCAGTGTCATTGCATGTCTGTTCTTTTCATGAACCACACCCAGTGTCATTGCATGTGTGTTCTTCTAAACAATCCACATAAGGATCCACCAGTGTCATTGCATGTCTGTTCTTTTCCTGAACCACACAAGGATCTACCAGTGTCATTGGATGTCTGTTCTCATGAACCACATAAGGATCTACCAGTGTCATTGGATGTGTGTTCTTCTCATGAACCACACGTGGATCCACCGGTGTCATTGCATGTCTATTCCTCTAAACAAACCACATAAGGATCCACCAGTGTCATTACATGTCTGTTCTTTTCATGAACCACACCCAGTGTCATTGCATGTGTGTTCTTCTAAACAAACCACATAAGGATCCACCACTGTCATTGCATGTCTGTTCTTTTCATGAACCACATAAGGATCCACCAGTGTCATTGCATGCCTGTTCTTTTCATCAACCACACCTAGTGTCACTGCATGTCTGTTATTTTCATGAACCACATTAGGATCCACCAGTGTCACTGGATGTGTGTTATTCTCATGAACCACACCTGGATCCACCAGTGTCATTGCATGTCTGTTCCTCTAAACAAACCACATAAGGATCCACCAGTGTCATTTCATGTCTGTTCTTTTCATGAACCACACCCAGTGTCATTGCATGTGTGTTCTTCTAAACAAACCACATAAGGATCCACCAGTGTCATTGCATGTCTATTCTTTTCATGGACCACACATAAGGATCCACCAGTGTCATTGCATGTCTGTTATTTTCATGAACCAAACCCAGTGTCATTGCATGTGTGTTCTTTTCATGAACCACAACTAGAGTCATTGCATGTCTGTTCTTTTCATAAACCACACCCAGTGTCATTGCATGTCTGTTCTTTTCATGAACCACACCCGGTGTCACTTCATGTAAGTTCTTTTCATGAACCACATAAGGATCCACCGGTGTCATTGCATGTCTATTCCTCTAAACAAACCACATAAGGATCCACCAGTGTCATTACATGTCTGTTCTTTTCATGAACCACACCCAGTGTCATTGCATGTGTGTTCTTCTAAACAAACCACATAAGGATCCACCAGTGTCATTGCATGTCTGTTCTTTTCATGAACCACATAAGGATCCACCAGTGTCATTGCATGTCTGTTCTTTTCATGAACCACACCCAGTGTCACTACATGTCTGTTCTTTTCATGAAACACATAAGGATCCACCAGTGTCATTGGATGTGTGTTATTATCATGAACCACACCTGATCCACCAGTGTCATTGCATGTCTGTTCCTCTAAACAAACCACATAAGGATCCACTAGTGTCATTGCATGTCTGTTCTTTTCATGAACCACACCCAGTGTCATTGCATGTGTGTTCTTCTAAACAAACCACATAAGGATCCACCAGTGTCATTGCATGTCTATTCTTTTCATGGACCACACATAAGTATCCACCAGTGTCATTGCATGTCTGTTATTTTCATGAACCAAGCCCAGTGTCATTGGATTTGTGTTCTTTTCATGAACCACAGCTAGAGTTATTGCATGTCTGTTCTTTTCATGAACCACACCCGGTGTCACTTCATGTAAGTTCTTTTCATGAACAACATAAGGATCCACCAGTGTCATTGCATGTGTGTTCTTCTAAACAAACCACACGTGGATCCACCGGTGTCATTGCATGTCTGTTCTTTTCATGAACCACACATAAGGGTCCACTAGTGTCATTGCTTGTCTGTTCTTTTCATGAACCACACCTAGTGTCATTGCATGTGTGTTCTTTTCATGAACCACGGCTAGAGTCATTACATGTCTGTTCTTTTCATGAACCCACCCAGTGTCATTGCATGTTTGTTCTTTTCATGAACCACACCCGGTGTCACTGCATGTCTATTATTTTCATGAACCACATAAGGATCCACAAGTGTCATTGGATGTGTGTTCTTCTCATGAACCACACGTGGATCCACCGGTGTCATTGCATGTCTATTCTTTTCATGAACCACACATAAGGATCCACCAGTGTCATTGCATGTCTGTTCTTTTCATGAACCACACCCAGTGTCATTGCACGTGTGTTCTTCTAAACAAACCACATAAGGATCCACCAGTGTCATTGCCTGTCTTTTCTTTTCATGAACCACACCTAGTGTCATTGCATGTGAGTTCTTCTAAACAAACCACATAAGTCATTGCATGTCTGATCTTTTCATGAACCACACAAGGATCTACCAGTGTCATTGGATGTGTGTTCTTCTCATGAACCACACGTGGATCCACCAGTGTCATTGCATGTCTGTTCCTCTAAACAAACCACATAAGGATCCACTAGTATCATTGCATGTTTGTTCTTTTCATGAACCACACCGAGTGTCATTGCCTGTCTTTTCTTTTCATGAACCACACCTAGTGTCATTGCATGTGTGTTCTTCTAAACAAAACACATAAGTCATTGCATGTCTGTTCTTTTCATGAAGAACACCTAGTGTCAGTGCATGTCTGTTCTTTTCATGAACCACACCCAGTGTCACTGCATGTCAGTTCTTTTCATGAACCACATAAGTATCCACCAGTGTCATTGGATGTGTGTTCTTCTTATGAACCACACGTGGATCCACCGGTGTCATTGCATGTTTGTTCCTCTAAACAAACCACATAAGGATCCACCAGTGTCATTACATGTCTGTTCTTTTCATGAACCACACCCAGTGTCATTGCATGTGTGTTCTTTAAAACAAACCACATAAGGATCCATCAGTGTCATTGCATGTCTGTTGTTTTCATGAACCACACCCAGTGTCATTGGATGTGTGTTCTTCTCATGAACCACATAAGGATCTACCAGTGTCATTGGATGTGTGTTCTTCTCATGAACCACACGTGGATCCACCGGTGTCATTGCATGTCTATTCCTCTAAACAAACCACATAAGGATCCACCAGTGTCATTGCATGTCTGTTCTTGTCATGAACCACACCTAGTGTCATTGCATGTGTGTTCTTCTAAACAAACCACATAAGGATCCACCAGTGTCATTGCATGTCTGTTATTTTCATGAACCACATAAGGATCCACCAGTGTCATTGCATGCCTGTTCTTTTCATGAACCACACCCAGTGTCACTGCATGTCTGTTCTTTTCATGAACCACATTAGGATCCACCAGTGTCACTGGATGTGTGTTATTCTCATGAACCACACCTGGATCCACCAGTGTCATTGCATGTCTGTTCCTCTAAACAAACCACATAAGGATCCACCAGTGTCATTGCATGTCTGTTCTTTTCATGAACCACACCCAGTGTCATTGCATGTGTGTTCTTCTAAACAAACCACATAAGGATCCACCAGTGTCATTGCATGTCTATTCTTTTCATGAACCACACATAAGGATCCACCAGTGTCATTGCATGTCTGTTCTTTTCATGAACCAAACCCAGTGTCATTGCATGTGTGTTCTTTTCATGAACCACAGCTAGAGTCATTGCATGTCTGTTCTTTTCATGAACCACACCCAGTGTCATTGCATGTCTGTTCTTTTCATGAACCACACCCGGTGTCACTTCATGTAAGTTCTTTTCATGAACCACATAAGGATCCACCAGTGTCATTGCATGTGTGTTCTTCTAAACAAACCACACGTGGATCCACCGGTGTCATTGCATGTCTGTTCTTTTCATGAACCACACATAAGGGTCCACCAGTGTCATTGCATGTCTGTTCTTTTCATGAACCACACCTAGTGTCATTGCATGTGTGTTCTTTTCATGAACCACAGCTAGAGTCATTGCATGTCTGTTCTTTTCATGAACCCACCCAGTGTCATTGCATGTTTGTTCTTTTCATGAACCACACCCGGTGTCACTGCATGTCTGTTCTTTTCATGAACCACATAAGGATCCACTAGTGTCATTGGATGTGTGTTCTTCTCATGAACCACACGTGGATCCACCGGTGTCATTGCATGTCTGTTCTTTTCATGAACCACACATAAGGATCCACCAGTGTCATTGCATGTCTGTTCTTTTCATGAACCACACCCAGTGTCATTGCATGTGTGTTCTTCTAAACAAACCACATAAGGATCCACTAGTGTGATTGCTTGTCTTTTCTTTTCATGAACCACACCTAGTGTCATTGCATGTGAGTTCTTCTAAATAAACCACATAAGTCATTGCATGTCTGATCTTTTCATGAACCACACAAGGATCTATCAGTGTCATTGGATGTGTGTTCTTCTCATGAACCACATAAGGATCTCCCAGTGTCATTGGATGTGTGTTGTTCTCATGAACCACACGTGGATCCACCGGTGTCATTGCATGTCTGTTCCTCTAAACAAACCACATAAGGATCCACTAGTGTCATTGCATGTCTGTTCTTTTCATGAACCACACCCAGTGTCATTGCATGTCTGTTCTTTTCATGAACCACACCTAGTGTCATTGCATGTGTGTTCTTCTAAACAAACCACATAAGTCATTGCATGTCTGTTCTTTTCATGAACCACACCTAGTGTCATTGCATGTGTGTTCTTCTAAACAAACCACATAAGTCATTACATGTATGTTCTTTTCATGAACCACACCTAGTGTCATTGCATGTGTGTTCTTTTCTTGAACCACATAAGGATCCACCGGTGTCACTGAATGTATGTTCCTCTAAACAAACCACATAAGGATCCACCAGTGTCATTGGATGTGTGTTCTTCTCGTGAACCACACATGGATCCACCGGTGTCATTACATGTTTGTTCCTCTAAACAAACCACATAAGGATCCACCAGTGTCATTGCATGTCTGTTCTTTTCATGAACCACACCCAGTGTCATTGCATGTGTGTTCTTCTAAACAAACCACATAAGGATCCACCAGTGTCATTGCATGTCTGTTCTTTTCATGAACCACACCCAGTGTCATTGCATGTGTGTTCTTCTAAACAAACCACATAAGGATCCACCAGTGTCATTGCATGTCTATTCTTTTCATGGACCACACATAAGGATCCACCAGTGTCATTGCATGTCTGTTATTTTCATGAACCAGACCCAGTGTCATTGCATGTGTGTTCTTTTCATGAACCACAGCTAGAGTCATTGCATGTCTGTTCTTTTCATGAACCACACCCGGTGTCACTTCATGTAAGTTCTTTTCATGAACCACATAAGCATCCACCAGTGTCATTGCATCTGTGTTCTTCTAAACAAACCACACGTGGATCCACCGGTGTCATTGCATGTCTGTTCTTTTCATGAACCACACATAAGGGTCCACTAGTGTCATTGCATGTCTGTTCTTTTCATGAACCACACCTAGTGTCATTGCATGTGTGTTCTTTTCATGAACCACAGCTAGAGTCATTACATGTCTGTTCTTTTCATGAACCCACCCAGTGTCATTGCATGTTTGTTCTTTTCATGAACCACACCCGGTGTCACTACATGTCTGTTCTTTTCATGAACCATATAAGGATGCACAAGTGTCATTGGATGTGTGTTCTTCTCATGAACCACACGTGGATCCACCAGTGTCATTGGATGTGTGTTATTATCATGAACCACACCTGATCCACCAGTGTCATTGCATGTCTGTTCTTTTCATGAACCACACCCAGTGTCATTGCATGTGTGTTCTTCTAAACAAACCACATAAGGATCCACCAGTGTCATTGCCTGTCTTTTCTTTTCATGGACCACACATAAGGATCCACCAGTGTCATTGCATGTCTGTTATTTTCATGAACCAGACCTAGTGTCATTGCATGTGTGTTCTTTTCATGAACCACAGCTAGAGTCATTGCATGTCTGTTCTTTTCATGAACCACACCCAGTGTCATTGCATGTCTGTTCTTTTCATGAACCACACCCGGTGTCACTTCATGTAAGTTCTTTTCATGAACCACATAAGGATCCACCAGTGTCATTGCATGTGTGTTCTTCTAAACAAACCACACGTGGATCCACCGGTGTCATTGCATGTCTGTTCTTTTCATGAACCACACATAAGGGTCCACCAGTGTCATTGCATGTATGTTCTTTTCATGAACCACAGCTAGAGTCATTGCATGTCTGTTCTTTTCATGAACCCACCCAGTGTCATTGCATGTTTGTTCTTTTCATGAACCACACCCGGTGTCACTGCATGTCTGTTCTTTTCATGAACCACATAAGGATCCACCAGTGTCATTGGATGTGTGTTCTTCTCATGAACCACACGTGGATCCACCGGTGTCATTGCATGTCTGTTCTTTTCATGAACCACACATAAGGATCCACCAGTGTCATTGCATGTCTGTTCTTTTCATGAACCACACCCAGTGTCATTGCATGTGTGTTCTTCTAAACAAACCACATAAGGATCCACCAGTGTCATTGCCTGTCTTTTCTTTTCATGAACCACACCTAGTGTCATTGTCTGTGAGTTCTTCTAAACAAACCACATAAGTCATTGCATGTCTGTTCTTCTCGTGAACCACACATAAGGATCCACCAGTGTCATTGCATGTCTGTTCTTTTCATGAACCACACAAGGATCTACCAGTGTCATTGGATGTGTGTTCTTCTCATGAACCACACGTGGATCCACCGGTGTCATTGCATGTCTGTTCCTCTAAACAAACCACATAAGGATCCACCAGTGTCATTGCATGTCTGTTCTTTTCATGAACCACACCCAGTGTCATTGCCTGTCTTTTCTTTTCATGAACCACACCTAGTGTCATTGCCTGTGAGTTCTTCTAAACAAACCACATAAGTCATTGCATGTCTGTTCTTTTCGTGAACCACACCCAGTGTCATTGCATGTGTTCTTCTAAACAAACCACATAAGTCATTACATGTATGTTCTTTTCATGAACCACACCTAGTGTCATTGCATGTGTGTTCCTCTAGACAGACCACATAAGGATCCACCGGTGTCATTGCATGTCTGTTCCTCTAAACAAACCACATAAAGATCCACCAGTGTCATTGGATGTGTGTTGTTCTCATGAACCACAGATGGATCCACCGGTGTCATTACATGTTTGTTCCTCTAAACAAACCACATAAGGATCCACCAGTGTCATTTGATGTTCTTTTCATGAACCACACCCAGTGTCATTGCATGTGTGTTCTTCTAAACAAACCACATAAGGATCCACCAGTGTCATTGCATGTCTGTTCTTTTCATGAACCACACCCAGTGTCATTGCATGTGTTCTTCTAAACAAACCACATAAGGATCCACCAGTGTCATTGCATGTCTGTTCTTTTCATGAACCAAACCCAGTGTCATTGCATGTGTGTTCTTTTCATGAACCACAGCTAGAGTCATTGCATGTCTGTTCTTTTCATGAACCACACCCGGTGTCACTTCATGTAAGTTCTTTTCATGAACCACATAAGGATCCACCAGTGTCATTGCATGTGTGTTCTTCTAAACAAACCACACGTGGATCCACCGGTGTCATTGCATGTCTGTTCTTTTCATGAACCACACATAAGGGTCCACCAGTGTCATTGCATGTTTGTTGTTTTCATGAACCACACCTAGTGTCATTGCAAGTGTGTTCTTTTAATGAACCACAGCTAGAGTCATTGCATGTCTGTTCTTTTCATGAACCCACCCAGTGTCATTGCATGTTTGTTCTTTTCATGAACCACACCCGGTGTCACTACATGTCTGTTCTTTTCATGAACCACATAAGGATCCACCAGTGTCATTGGATGTGTGTTCTTCTCATGAACCACACGTGGATCCACCGGTGTCATTGCATGTCTGTTCTTTTCATGAACCACACATAAGGATCCACCAGTGTCATTGCATGTCTGTTCTTTTCATGAACCACACCCAGTGTCATTGCATGTGTGTTCTTCTAAACAAACCACATAAGGATCCACCAGTGTCATTGCCTATATTTTCTTTTCATGAACCACATAAGGATCCACCAGTGTCATTGCATGTCTGTTCTTTTCATGAACCAAACCCAGTGTCATTGCATGTGTGTTCTTTTCATGAACCACAGCTAGAGTCATTGCATGTCTGTTCTTTTCATGAACCACACCCAGTGTCATTGCATGTCTGTTCTTTTCATGAACCACACCCGGTGTCACTTCATGTAAGTTCTTTTCATGAACCACATAAGGATCCACAAGTGTCATTGCATGTGTGTTCTTCTAAACAAACCACACGTGGATCCACCGGTGTCATTGCATGTCTGTTCTTTTCATGAACCACACATAAGGGTCCACCAGTGTCATTGCATGTCTGTTCTTTTCATGAACCACACCTAGTGTCATTGCATGTGTGTTCTTTTCATGAACCACAGCTAGGGTCATTACATGTCTATTCTTTTCATGAACCCACCCAGTGTCATTGCATGTTTGTTCTTTTCATGAACCACACCCGGTGTCACTGCATGTCTGTTCTTTTCATGAACCACATAAGGATCCACCAGTGTCATTGGATGTGTGTTCTTCTCATGAACCACACGTGGATCCACCGGTGTCATTGCATGTCTGTTCTTTTCATGAACCACATAAGGATCCACCAGTGTCATTGCATGTCTGTTCTTTTCATGAACCACACCCAGTGTCATTGCATGTGTGTTCTTCTAAACAAACCACATAAGGATCCACCAGTGTCATTGCCTATCTTTTCTTTTCATGAACCACACCTAGTGTCATTGCATGTGAGTTCTTGTAAACAAACCACATAAGTCATTGCATGTCTGTTCTTTTCATGAACCACACAAGGATCTACCAGTGTCATTGGATGTGTGTTCTTCTCATGAACCACATAAGGATCTCCCAGTGTCATTGGATGTGTTGTTCTCATGAACCACACGTGGATCCACCAGTGTCATTGCATGTCTGTTCCTCTAAACAAACCACATAAGGATCCACTAGTGTCATTGCATGTCTGTTCTTTTCATGAACCACACCCAGTGTCATTGCCTGTCTTTTCTTTTCATGAACCACACCTAGTGTCATTGCATGTGTGTTCTTCTAAACAAACCACATAAGTCATTACATGTATGTTCTTTTCATGAACCACACCTAGTGTCATTGCATGTGTGTTCCTCATGAACCACAAGGATCCACCAGTGTCATTGCATGTCTGTTCCTCTAAACAAACCACATAAAGATCCACCGGTGTCATTGGATGTGTGTTCTTCTCATGAAGCACACATGGATACACCGGTGTCTATGCATGTTCGTTCCTCTAAACAAACCACATAAGGATCCACCAGTGTCATTGCATGTCTGTTCTTTTCATGAACCACACCCAGTGTCATTGCATGTGTGTTCTTCTAAACAAACCACATAAGGATCCACCAGTGTCATTGCATGTCTGTTCTTTTCATGAACCACACCAGGTGTCATTGCATGTGTTCTTCTAAACAAACCACATAAGGATCCACCAGTGTCATTGCATGTCTGTTCTTTTCATGAACCACACATAAGGATCCACCAGTGTCATTGCATGTGTGTTCTTTTCATGAACCACACCTAGTGTCATTGCATGTGTGTTCTTTTCATGAACCACAGCTAGAGTCATTGCATGTCTGTTCTTTTCATGAACCACACCCGGTGTCACTTCATGTAAGTTCTTTTCATGAACCACATAAGCATCCACCAGTGTCATTGCATCTGTGTTCTTCTAAACAAACCACACGTGGATCCACCGGTGTCATTGCATGTCTGTTCTTTTCATGAACCACACATAAGGGTCCACTAGTGTCATTGCATGTCTGTTCTTTTCATGAACCACACCTAGTGTCATTGCATGTGTTCTTTTCATGAACCACAGCTAGAGTCATTGCATGTCTGTTCTTTTCATGAACCCACCCAGTGTCATTGCATGTTTGTTCTTTTCATGAACCACACCCGGTGTCACTACATGTCTGTTCTTTTCATGAACCATATAAGGATGCACAAGTGTCATTGGATGTGTGTTCTTCTCATGAACCACACGTGGATCCACCGGTGTCGTTGCATGTCTATTCTTTTCATGAACCACACATAAGGATCCACCAGTGTCATTGCACGTCTGTTCTTTTCATGAACCACACCCAGTGTCATTGCATGTGTGTTCTTCTAAACAAACCACATAAGGATCCACCAGTGTCATTGCCTGTCTTTTCTTTTCATGGACCACACATAAGGATCCACCAGTGTCATTGCATGTCTGTTATTTTCATGAACCAAACCAAGTGTCATTGCATGTGTGTTCTTTTCATGAACCATAGCTAGAGTCATTGCATGTCTGTTCTTTTCATGAACCACACCCAGTGTCATTGCATGTCTGTTCTTTTCATGAACCACACCTGGTGTCACTTCATGTAAGTTCTTTTCATGAACCACATAAGGATCCACCAGTGTCATTGCATGTGTGTTCTTCTAAACAAACCACACGTGGATCCACCGGTGTCATTGCATGTCTGTTCTTTTCATGAACCACACATAAGGGTCCACTAGTGTCATTGCATGTCTGTTCTTTTCATGAACCACACCTAGTGTCATTGCATGTGTGTTCTTTTCATGAACCACAGCTAGAGTCATTACATGTCTGTTCTTTTCATAAACCCACCCAGTGTCGTTGCATGTTTGTTTTTTTCATGAACCACACCCGGTGTCAGTGCATGTCTGTTCTTTTCATGAACCACATAAGGATCCACAAGTGTCATTGGATGTGTGTTCTTCTCATGAACCACACGTGGATCCACCGGTGTCATTGCATGTCTATTCTTTTCATGAACCACACATAAGGATCCACCAGTGTCATTGCATGTCTGTTCTTTTCATGAACCACACCCAGTGTCATTGCATGTGTGTTCTTCTAAACAAACCACATAAGGATCCACCAGTGTCATTGCCTGTCTTTTCTTTTCATGAGCCAGACCTAGTGTCATTGCATGTGAGTTCTTCTAAACAAACCACATAAGTCATTGCATGTCTGATCTTTTCATGAACCACACAAGGATCTATCAGTGTCATTGGATGTGTGTTCTTCTCATGAACCACATAAGGATCTCCCAGTGTCATTGGATGTGTGTTGTTCTCATGAACCACACGTGGATCCACCGGTGTCATTGCATGTCTGTTCCTCTAAACAAACCACATAAGGATCCACCAGTGTCATTGCATGTCTGTTCTTTTCATGAACCACACCCAGTGTCATTGCCTGTCTTTTCTTTTCATGAACCACACCTAGTGTCATTGCATGTGTGTTCTTCTAAACAAACCACATAAGTCATTACATGTATGTTCTTTTCATGAACCACACCTAGTGTCATTGCATGTGTGTTCCTCTAGACAGACCACATAAGGATCCACCGGTGTCATTGCATGTACATTCTCTAAACAAACCACATAAAGATCCACCAGTGTCATTGGATGTGTGTTGTTCTCATGAACCACAGATGGATCCACCGGTGTCATTACATGTTTGTTCCTCTAAACAAACCACATAAGGATCCACCAGTGTCATTGCATGTCTGTTCTTTTCATGAACCACACCGGTGTCATTGCATGTGTGTTCTTCTAAACAAACC